>PVJO010000766.1:0-208917 GCA_004026905.1 Hystrix cristata | reverse complement strand
GATGGATGGATGGATGGATGGATGGGTGTGGATGGGTAAGGGGACAGACAGCTTCTCTCCTTATGGGAAACAAGTTTGGACTTGACTCTTCCACCTCTGAAAAGAGTCTCCTGAACCTAGAAAAAGAGAAAAGTCGATCTTAAAACCTGAGGTTCTCAGAGGCACAAAATAACCGACAATAACAAGTGCCAAGTGCACAGACCTGCACATCTGATTCATGCAACCTCTCTGAGGGAAAGTCAGGTGATATGGGACACTAGTCTACAAGCTGGGATTCAAAGACAAAGCCTCAGAGGACCTTGTCCCCAGCTTGCAGGGCTTGACCTTTGTCGTGAGGCTGAGGGAAGCTGGAGAAGGGCTTCACGGGCATAACAAAGAGCTCTCAGCATCTCTTGAGTCTTCTAAGTGAGGATGAGAATGAGAGTCAGAGGCATTAAACTTTGCTCCTCCCTGCCCATTCCACAAAGGCTGATCAGAGAAACAGAAGGTTCCAGGCTCAAGGTCCCATTCTGGGGCTGATCTAAGTATTATCAGAGTGACTAGACCCTACTTCTAGGTCACCCCAAATTTTACCTCCCACCCCTACCTTGTAACCTCTCTCAGCTCCACTAGGTCTCTGGCCCCTTCTAACTCTACCTGGACGCAGATGGACATTCTGTGCACAGGGGCCAGAGACACACTGTCTTAGAGGCTGACCCCAAGTCTTCCTCCCACATCTGTACCCTCTAACAGGCAGAGAGTAGTAGGTATCTCATACAAGAGGGCCAATCATGTAAATCACTCCCCATTTCATTTAGTAAGTATGTATCAGATGTCTGTGCATCAGCCAGAGAAAGGACAACCAGCAGACACCTAGAATGAGATTCACCATGAGCACTGGCACCAGGGCGCTGCAGGACCCAACCAGCTGTTCTTATGACCCAGGACGGGGCCCACGGGAAGGGAGGATGTTGTGAAACAGGGGAAGCAAGGTCAAGTGGGAACTGCTGAGGACTGACGTCATGCTAGGGCTCTAATGAGTGACTCCTGTCCCCTGAGATGGCTGGAGCTGTGTCATGGAGCTGCACACACTCTGGCCTCTGAAGGAGAGGGGGAAAGAGCTGGGGCCTCTGTGCCCTGAACTACTGCCCTTCACTGTCCAGCAGAAACCACAGCACATCCTGCCTTTCCCAGCCGCCACCTCGCCTCACCCTGCAGCTGGCAGACCACTCTCAGCCCTTGCTGACCCGGAGCCATGCAGCGAAGGGAATTCGGGGATGGGGCACAACTCAGCTGAGCCACTCCCCAAAATGCCACTAAACCTGCTATGTGCCTGGCATGGAACTAATCAGGCAGAGGAAATTTAGGGTTCCATGTTGTGACAAAAGTTACTGACGGTCTCCCACTGAGAAACCGTAATTAGGATGTGTGTCCATATCCAAAATAGCAGTGGCTCAAACGGATCAAAGCTTCTCTTTGACTTCAAGAACAGGCAGATGCATGGAGCCTCTACCCTCGGGGACCAGCTTCCCTCTGCCGGCCGTGCCACCATGTGGCTGTATTTCTACTTCCACTGTCTAACTCGAGCTGTCAGCTGGCTGGTGCCATTACTATCAGGCCCCAAGCCTCGCCACCAGAAAAGACACAAGTCCACTCACCCTCAGCTAAGTGGCCAGAATCCAGCTGCCACTCCTAGCTGCTGGGGTAGGCGGGAGAGGCTGGAAAATACGGCCTTTACTCTAGATGGCTACGTGCTCAATTGAAGAGGAACGGATTCATTACTCTGAAATAGGCATAAAGTAGAGGCTGTGAGTCAACAGGAAGTCTCCACTAGGAGTCCATGTCTCAGAGCCTGGAGTCAGACTAAAGGCCATTCCCAGCTCTGCTACTTTCTACCAGTGTGATGAACACAGCACCTACCTTCTCCAAACCTTGGTTTCCCTGAGTACACAAGAGCATTATCATTACACGTAGGCACTATTCTAAGTACTCTGCATGGACCACTATTCTTAATCCTTATGATGAATATGAGCTGAATCATAACATTAGCCCCATTTTATAGATGAGGAAGCTGAGGCTTGGAGAACTGAGATGAGTTTCCCAGAGTCAGGTTCATTTATCGACACATACTGAGAGCCTGCCCAGTGCCAGGCTCTGTGTCTGGACAGAGCTGCACTCTGGAGATGCAGCGGGCAAGTCAGACACGGTCCCAGCCCTGCCAGGACTCCCAGGCTGGCCCTCACTGCATATGCGCAAGGGCCTGGGGCTTGGCAGGGAAAAGAGCGCAGTACTTCTTTGTTTTGCCATAGCAACCAGCCTGCACCCACAACAGCTGTCTGAGAGCATCCTCCCAGGCCAGGCTCAGCACAGACCACTCCCAGGCAGTCTGGCAGGGTGAGGAGAAGCTGCTCCGTCCAGCGGTCACTCAAGAGTAGGTCCAGGCCAGACACAGAAGAGCTGGTGAAACAGCCACAGTGTTGGCGCCCCGGCATCTCTCAGCGCGGGCTTCCCCATCACAGAGCACGTGCACGACCACTACCACGTGAGGGCCTTTGTTGCGAGGATACTGGCGCTTTGAGAAGCCAAGTCTTCTGTTACGTACATGGACCAACTCGGCACAATACATGTGAGCACTATACACTGCACATATGTACTAATAACAACAAAAATTAAAGAAAAGCTAAGTCACTTGTCCAAGATGACACAGGAGATAGCCAAGAAGGCAGGTGCTCCAGGGAGCACCCCAAAAGGGGAAGAAGAGGCGACACTGCCTGGTCAGCGTAACACCATACGCTGGGACAGGGAGGTGGGCGTGAAGGTCATCAGGGAGCTGGGTGTCCTCCAGGAGGAGGAGCAGGCTCAGCGACAGGGGCAGGCAGTGCCAGCGAGAGCCCTGCCATGGGTCTGGGGTCTGCACACTCTGGGCTCTGGAGAAGCAACCGGAGCACGTGACCTCGCCTCTTAGGCAGCACCTCAGGGGACTGGCTTGTGCTCTCCCAGCTGCAGGCCTACATTTGCCCATTTGTGACCAGAGGGCCCCTTTGTGTCTGTGAAAAGCAGAGAGAGTGCCGCTCTCTGGGCCTCGCTCTCCCCTTCCTCAGGGCCCTTCTCGCTCTGTGGTCTAATCACCAGGTACCTGAGGCAGGCCACACCGCGCTCCGCACACTAGACCTCATTCTAGGCCAGTGCTTTGCTGGGGGCATAGGGGAAACAAGAGACGGGGGTGCTGGGGACAGTCCCTGGGATCCAGTGCTGACCCTGGACACCTCGCCTGCAGAAAGGGACAGCAGCAAGTACCAACTGGGGGCTGCACCCAGTAAATGAGAAACCCCAAGTACCACCATGCACAGTGCCAAGCATAAGAACTGCCCTCCATGAACGGGGCTCCCTTCTTGCACCTTGCTTTGTCCAAGACAAGAGCCTCAGACAGGCATGGTCCAGGGCAGATGATGCCAGGGCAAGAGATCATTCCCCTCATGGTTCCATGATGGCTAGGGCCAGAGAGAAGGGACTTTTCCAAGCTCACAAGGCCCAGCCAAGCACAGCACTCAGCTCAGGGTTCCATCCAAAGGACCCCTGCCCCAGTCATATTTCTGGGAGGGCCTTAGTACTTGGTGTCAAGGGTCTTACTCAGTTCCCAAAGAACCTTCAAGAACCTTCAAGAAATGCAGGCAGGCATATCTGCATCACATCTCTACTGCCTGTTGCTTTGAGAAGCAAATGTGTTATTTGTGATTTCTGACATTCACCCCCTCCCCAAACCCCTACCCCCTTTCCTGTTTGGCCTGTGAATTGGAAAGGGCTGTAAACAGGCAGGCGGGCTCCTCGCCCGGGGGGCAGGCCTGTCAACCAGCCAGGGCGAAGGTAGGGCCCGGGGGACCCCCGCCCCCACCCGCCCCATGCAGCCCAGCTGAAGAACTTGTAAAGACAGGATTTGTTTGTTTTTTTGGACCTGGCTCAGGATCTGGCTGAGGCCAGGCCCTTTGGGGAAAAGCAACTTTTAAATAAATGCTTCAAGATTGTGCAAACATTTCAGTAGTATTGGAGGCCTGGCGTTCTGGGTCAGGGAGAGAAAAAAAATACCTGTCAATCACTCTAGAGATGAAAACCTGATAGCCCAGCAGTTGGTGAGGAACAGGGCTTGAGTTGCAAATCTCGGTTGTAGCTGGCTGAGACAGAACTACACTTAAGCCCGCTCTCCAAAAATCATTTGCATGTTAATCAATAGAGCAGCCCTGCTTGACAGGCAGAGAACACAAGGCATTTGCAATAAGATCCGTGCTATGTGTGCAGAGAGGATGCTGCCCAAAGGCAGACAGAACTGGATTTTAGCCGTGGCTCTGCCCCTGATTAGCTCTACAGTCATGGGTAAGTTATGGGGGATCAGTTAGCCTCAGTTTCCTCACTGGTAAAATGGGGTTATGATAGCAATCTCACAAAGATGTGAGAATTAAATAAAACACAGGCTGCAACATAAAACCTGGCCCAAAGCAAAAGCATCATGATAAATAATGGCAATGTTATGCGCTGCCATTTACGGAGCATTTTCTCTGAGCGAGGAGTTGAGTATGTTTTCAGTGACCCTCAGAACCCAGGCCGCTTGGCCAGGCATCCACAAGCAGGTCCTAAGCACCTGCCCCACTCTAGCTCCTTGCTGGCCAGCAGGAGCTTAGCCCTGACCTCGGGGCTCAGGATCATAAAGTCAGGATGCTCTGAGCTGGGCCAGAGAAGTGTATGCAGGGCATGATGCACAGACAGACGGCTCTGCCTGCTTCTGGGAAGGAGGGCTATCTGGACTGGGTCTTGAAGGATGAGTAAGAGCGTCCCCACAGGCAAGTAGACAGCAAAGGCTCCAATGCAGGCACTAGATGCAGCAGAATGCAGGGGAGGGTCCCTGGGAAGAAAAGCTACCGAAGTTAGACTGCAGTGGAAAAGCAAAGCATCTTATACTTTGAGGGTCCAATTCCCCGGGCCTGGGCAGGATCTGCCCCTGCTCCGTCCCCCATCCATTCCTCGTAGCTCTGTGACTAATACCGTGGTTCAACCTGAGTGTAGATCTCTGCAGGGCCTGCCTCAAAAGTGACATGTATGTTCACAGGCACACATACATGCAGGCTCCGAATCTGAAGATCCTGGCTTGAGACCCCAGCGAAGCATGAGACACCCCTGTGGCATGAGCCGAAAGAGCACCCTGACACTGTGCAATCAAGGCCACAGCACAGCCCCACCTGCGGAAGGCACAGGTGGCCACGTTCTCATGCAACACGGCCACAAACTCAAAGGCCCTCCTCGACCCATTCTGGCAAATTCGTGACATTACACAGCTCAGAGATCAAACTCCCACCCCCGCCTCAGAGGGAAACAGGTTTTAAGAAGGAAGAGAACATATCCAGTTTGGAAGCAGACAAGCACAAGGAAAGAAGCCCCCAGGAACATGCAGTCAACGCGTTGAGCCTTGGAGTGTGAGACCCCACAGGCGAGTCCCCGAGGAAGGGCATTTCAAGCTCAGGGAACAGCACAAGCAGGCACCCAGAGAAGCCACTGATGAACCTGCGGGAAAGAAAGGTCACCCTGCCTGTTGGGGTCAGTGATGCGGTATGCTACAGAAGAAGTCAGAGAGGGAGAGCCCTGTGGGGCGTGTTTGGGATCTGCATGTTCCCGAGAGCCAGGGCGAGCCCAGGGCTGAAGGGCAGCCGTGCAGGGTCAGACTGTAGAAAGATTCCTAGTGCAAGGACGCAGGTGTGACCTAGATTATGGCTGGGATGCAGGTGCGTGTGAGAGCTGCTGAGGAGATACGACTTCTCAAAGAGCATTTATTCTCAGCCAGGCGTGGTGGTGCATTCTGGGAGACTGAGGCAGGAGAGCTGCAAGTTCCAGCCGAGCCTTGGCAACTTAGTGACTTACGAGTCCCTGTGTCAAAATAAAAAAGTTTTAAAGGGGATGTAGCTCAGTGTGAAGGCCCTGGGTTCAATCCCCAGTACCAGATAACAAAAAAAGAAAGAGAAGGAAGGAAGGAAGAGAAAAGAAAAAAGAAAGAAAGGATTTGCTCCCTAGAGGAAAAAAGAGGTGGAGACAGAGCAGGCACCGAGGAAACAGAAACGTGGGAGGCTTGGGGGAATGGGGGTCTGTCACACAAAGAGCCACGTTCAACTCAAGCGACTGGCCGCGGGATTAGAACAGAGGGGATGCTCCGAACGGGCCTTCCTCGCCCCACCCTGCCCCTCCACGAAGCCCTGCCCACCCTCCGTCCCTGCCCCGTAAGAAGGCCGAGGCCTCCAGCCCACACCTGGCGGCCCAAGGGACAGGGCGGGGCAGGGCCAGCCCCTTCTCGGGCGGAGGGTGCGGCGGTTAGACGAGCCGGCTGGCAGAGGCCCAACTCTTCCTCCGACTGTCCCTCCTTCCCTCTCTCGGCTCTTCTGCTCCGAGCCCGGGGCTGCCCTCCGGCTCTCGGGCCCTCCGTCTCCTCCTCTGCGGAGGGCGGCGACAATCCTACCGCAGCCCGCCCGCTGCAGCGAGCCTCCAATGACGGGGCTGGAGGTGCACGCCCAGAGGGCGGGCGCCGGCTCCCCCGCGCAGCGCCACTCCGCCCCGAGAGCCATCGCCGCCTCCCCGCGCGCTCCGCGGTCGGGGCGCCGGGTTTTGAACCCGGGTCCGCGGACTCCCACGCCGCCGCGGTCGCCCCTCTCCCTGCTGCCCTTCCGCCCGCGCTCCTGCCCGCCGCCTCCTCGCCGTCCGCGGGGCTCAAATGCGCGACACCTGGAGCGCTCGCAGCCGCCCGCCCGGCGGCCTGGGCCTCATTACGGCCGGCCCTTATCGCGGCGTGCATCACATTATTTCATTTCAAAGAATCCACAGAGAAGCCCGTCCCGGCCGACAACAGAAAGTAAAAACACAGCTGACTCCCATTAGGGCCCTCTCACAGGCTCCGCGTGAGGTAATGAAATATGGAAGCGGTGAGATATGTAATGCTTTATTAAGCGGTCTCAGCTACAACGGCGTGCATGCCAATTACGCCTGCAGGCTACCGCCCGCCCCTGGCCGGGACCACCCAGCGCGCGCCCGGCCCGCGCCCCGGACGAGCGCAGCGAGGGGAGGAGGGGGGAGGAGGGAGGGAGGAGGAGGGGGGAGCAGGGAGGGACGGCGGAGGCGCCCGGTGCCACCCCGTCAAAGCAAGCCGCAGAGGCACCGCGAGGCCCAGAGAGGCCCGGGCCTGGTGTCTGCAACCACCGCGGTGGAGCCCCGGGAATCAGAGAGAGAGACAGGCCTGCCAGGGATTCCTAGAAGGCAACAAGGCAAGGGCCAGAAATAAGACTCCGAGAGGGAAAGACCGGGCGACTGAGGTCGCACTAAAGAGTCCTGAGCAAGGGGAGGGGGAAGCCAGGCCCCCTGTTTGCTGAGCTGGTTTCCTTTCTACCAATCCACCCGCCCCCATAACTCCCTAACTCCCCCAACTAAGGCGAGGTTCCGGCATTTGTGAAATGCGTGCTTCTTTTACACTGACCTTCTAAGGTGAAGTCGCCTGTGCCCCCACCCCGTGTGTGTGTGTGTGTGTGTGTGTGTGTGTGTGTCCCCATGTGTCTGTGTCCACACACATGGACTGATCGTGGGGTTGCCCAAGAGCACCTCATGCATTCAGTGAATGTGGACTGAGTTCCTACCTGGCCAGGTGCTGAGGAAACCAACAGAATACTCATGTCCCTGCCCTGGAAGACCTCAGCCTGGCAGAGGGAAGTGACAAGGCCATAAGGGAGGACCTGTGACCCAAATCAGGTCTGCCCAGGAGTCAGGCCCAGGCAGACAGGATGCGTGCACAGAGTCCTGAGGGGTGGACAGGAGTCACAGTCAGGGACGGAGTTCTGAATGCCCAGGACTCCTCCAAGGAACTGCTGGAGGCTCCCTTGACACACTGAGCAGGACCCATGTGAGCCAGAGCTGAGTGACGGGGCGGCAGCGGAGGTTATAAGTCAAACCGTTTGGATCAGTGAAGTCAGTGCTCATTCATCTCTCAACAGTAACTTTTCTCCTCGCCCCACTCCCAGCACGACTTCTCCAGGCCATTCATACCATTAAGGCAGAAGGCCCTGACCTCCGCTTCCATCTTACTGGGGTCACTCCCCACTATAGAGGAGGATCTGGAAGCCACTTTTGTGTCACACGGGAAAATATGCTTCACGCGTTGTGAGCAGTATGTGGCAGATGCTACACTAAGCACTTTATATATGTTTAATGTCTCATTTGATCCACCAAAGAATCCTGTGAGAAAGCTTCCTAAAATGCTGTAAGGTCTTCTGTTCGTCCTGCCCCCCCAGCCTTCCTCCCTCTTTATTCCCTCTTTACCTAGTGTGTTATTTAGGCTTCCAACTAACAGGCTTCAGGCAGAAGAGCCCACACTCAGCCATGTAGCTCATGTAGCATAGAAGTTTGTGCTGTGTCGTGGGACCCTTTGGCAAAAGGCATGCGGCCCACCGTGAGGGGCACAGCTGTGCTCACCAAGGTCACTCAAGAGCCCAGGTTCTTTCTATTTTGTTGCTCCTCCCTCCCTTTGTGGCCAGAATTTGTTCCTCCACACTCCAGCCTTGGGAAGTAGCGGCAAGCAATTTTCCTTCCACTCACAATGGTTGTGGATACTCAGCCCCACAACTTCCCCGGCTGCAAGGGATGATGGTGACTTCAATCTCTAGCTCGATAGCCAAGTGTTCTTTTAAATCTGGGAGGAGTATTTTATTAAAAGGAAGAGAAGAGAATAGAGCCAGGAGAAGAGGCAACATACTCTGCCCCCCTGCTTACCTTTCATAATCCAGTTTGAATGCTGTTTCCTCCATGAAGCCTTCCTGGCCACCTCCCCAGAAAGTCATTTTCCTACCACTCTGATCTGCTGGCTCTTGGGCTTTGCTGCTTTATGCTTGTCAGCAAATGGGCCTTTCTCTCCAGCCAGCCTTTGAGCGGCTGTTTTCTTATCTGCACATAGTAAGCACTATATAGAACGAGCCCTCACTGTGTCCTGGCAATGGGCTAAGCAAATTTTATGTAGAGACTGATTTATTCTTCCTACACCCTCAGGGGTTTCCTCCTCTGTCAATGGGCATAATAATGATTCTTCAGACCTCATATGGTTGCTGTGAGGATGAAAAGAATGGGTATCGAGATGGGTATTGAGTACATGCTCAATTAATTGTCGCTCTTATTACTGTGTGAGTATGAATTGGTGAATATACCAGTGTACAGGGTTAGTGCAACTATTGACTATGTTCTGTGCCCTGCAGTGATCATAGCTGAGCAGCAAATGTTATCCCGTTCCAGGGTGTGTAGGACCCAGAAGTGCAAGGTCAAAGAACTCTTGGTAGTGAGAAGTGCCACAGACACAGAATACCACAGTCCTTAAAGCACTGTTGTTAACCCCTCCCCCTGGGTAAGAAGATAACTCACCCGAACTAGCCAGAATTAAGGCGCAGACCAGACTGAGCGAGTACTACATTACCTCCCAAAATGCTGCTTAGTATATATTTTTCATGCAGTGGGTGAAGTATTGGCTAGATACATGCATAAATCATCATAAATCTGACAGTCACGTAAGACTGTGGTTCAGGCTTGTAGGCTATTTAAAATACTACTGCTACCTGGTGGCTGTAAGGAGTATTGCAGGCATAGACACTGAAGGCAAAAGCATCCCAGCTTCAGTTTTGAAAGGTTTTATTGCATCAAATTTGATCAGAACCTTCACAAAACATTCTCTCTCTTATCAATACACAACACTAGGCTATTTCCATTGTTCTTGGCCACATGCATTTCCTAGATCTGTTGTTACTTGCACTTTAGGATTTCTGAATTCAGACTTTATCACGATAATGGGCCAGCTTCCAGGGGGAGGAGAAAACGACCCAGCATATTATGTGTGTGTGCAGTGTTGTTTCATTTGTGTGACCTGAGTGATAGGGACTACAGCTGGCTGTTAACTCAAGTTTGGATCCCTAATTGTTGCTTTAAATATCCTAAAAAATATTTCATTTCATGTAAAAATAAAGTTACTGTGTGTGAGGGACATGGCCTCTCACTCACCTGTCATTCCAGTTACTGGCAGTAAAAACTACCCAGTCTCTAATCTACAGAGTGGGGGAAAAAATTTTGCCAGCTACTCCTTAGAGTACTAATGTCTAGAATATATAAAGAACTAAAAAAATAAAGAAAAAAAAGGTCCCCCCAAGATAAAAGACCCAATCAAAAGTGAGCAATTGAAATGAATACTTTTCTTTTTTGTTGTTTGTTTGTTTGTTGAGACGGGGTCTCGCTATATAGTTCATTCTGGCCTTTAACTCACTGTGAAGTCCAGGCTGGCCTTCAACTCCTGCCTTAGTCTCCCAAGTGCTGGGATCACAGGCGTGTGCCACCATGCCCGGCTCAAAATGAATACTTAAAAAAAAAACAAAATGTACAAATGGCCAATAGGTACAAGAAAAAATGTTCAGCATCTTTGGTATTAAAGAAATGTGAATTAAAACAACACTGAGATTCCATCTTACCCCAATAAGAATAGCTATCCTCAAGAAATCAAATAATAGTAAATGCTGGCAAGGCTGCAGGGGGAAAGGAACACTTCTATATTGTTGGTGGGAATGTAAACTAGTACAACCACTATAGAAATCAGTATGGAGTTTTCTCAGAAAAAAACACAAATAGGAATTTAATTTGATCCAGCTATAGCTCTTCTGGATATCTTTCCCAAAGAATTAAAGACATATTATAGTGATACATGTGTACCCATATTTATAGTAACACAACTCCTTGGAAGTGGCCTATATGCCATCAACAGATGAAGGAATAAATAAAATGTGGTATATATACAGAATGGAGTACTACTCAGCCACAAAGAAGAATGAATTTGAGTTATTATAAGAAAATGGATGCACCTTGAGGCCATACCGCTAAGCAAAATAAGTCAGGCACAGTTAAATATTGCATGGTTTCTCTTATATAAGAAACACAAAGAATAAATAATTTAAAGAGCAAAATAAAAGATACGTAATAGGAAACAGGGAGATAGACTCTGTGGAGATGGGAAGGGGATCTGGGGAGGGAGAAGTACAGAAGGCAGGGGAGTGAGGGAAAAGGGGACCTAAAAAGAATCAAGTTGGAGATTTAGCTCAGTGGTAGAGCGCTTGTCCAGCAAGCACAAGGCTCTAAGTTTGATCCCTGGCACCACCCCCCAAAAAAGAATCAAAATGTGATATGCATATGAGCAATTCCCCACAAAGAATGTATTATGTATCACAAATATAAAAAATAAAACCTTGTATCTCCAAATAGATCAGAGGTTGTTTTGAGGTGGATCTGACAAATGATTCACCAAATCCTGTAACTTAGGCACTAAACATGTACCTATCAAATCTTCCGCGTAACATTTATATAACTCCATAACTTCCAGATTTGTGCAGTGCAACTAGCAGAAGAGAGAGGGGAGCTGTTTATCCAAAGCAAAACGCACATAAAACACCAATATTCTTCACTATGGCTTGAGAGTGTGTTGTTGATTTTTGTAAAAAATGAAGTCCACATACATGAAATGTAACAACATCACCGTTTCCCTGATATTCTGCAGAGTTTCTGTTAACCAAAAGGGATTCCGCGGAGTAGAGATACTCCACTGTCCATTCAAACACTGCAACACTGAAAGAAATTAAGGCGCAACGGTAGGCACAACTGTATACTATTAGTTGTTTTTCTTAAGTATGTGCCTTTAGTGTGACAATTCTCCCTGCACTCCAAAGTGTAATTGAATCAAAAGGCATCTTAAAGTAGTAGTGTTGTGGTATCAGGAAATTCCAATTTCTAGCTGTCACTAAGTTACTTGGTAGGAAGAGGTGCAGCACCTGTGTCCTGACACTCGTTTTTAGCATTAAGTTCTCCCCCCATGAGATAATAACAATATTGATAATACTGTCATATCTTCTGGCTCTATTACTTTTCTCTTTATTACTGTCTATTTCCCCCTCTTAACGCATCTCTTCCCCTCTTTTTGCTCTTTTCTGCTCCTCTTGTCCGCTCTCTGCTCCCTGTTTTCCTGATTCCTTCTCCTGGTTTCTTAGTGCCTATAGATGGAAGCTCTCCCTCCTGGTGGGCAGCTTCTCTGTCTTCTCAGGACAGCCTTGGGCAAGGAAGGAGAGATGAACGCGGGGCAGCAGTGGGAGTCACTTTGGCCTTTGTCGCCCCCTGGAGTCTGTCGTTCTGCCCAAACCTCCTGCCCCAGACAGATCCCCTGCAGGTTAAATGAAAAGTTGTGAGCATCTTGACAGGAAAAGCAGAGCTAATACCTCACTTGGAGTTCCTAGAGCTGGGTTCAAATCCTGACTCTGCCAGGACTTTTATTATTTTGTCACCTTGTCCTTCAGAACCTGCACGCCTCACCAGGGAGGCAGGCTGCCTTGTAAGAGCTGCCGTTAGGTGTTGATCAAGACCATGATTGTGACAAGGCCCGACGTAACGGTTGCTCAGTAGATGCTTGTTGATTTAGATAGAGTCGAACAAAAACCTTATTGTACAAGAATGAAGGAGGAGAGAAAGGAGGAGTGTTGAAAGTGATAGCAGCTTGTAATAAGCCTTGTGTTCCATAAATGTGAAAGTGGCCACAAATTCGTCCCCTTCCTTCCGTCAGGAGTAGATCTGTTTCCTCCTCCCTCAGATCTGGGTTGGCGATGTACTTTGCATAGCCAATGGGTGGCTAGCAGGTGTGATACTCGCAAAGGACTGGAACAAGCTTACGCACATTGAGGCTTACCTGCTGGTGTTACTCTTTGAAGCCTGTGAGTACTGCCACTGTGTGATAAACCCAGGCTAGCTTTCTGAATAATGAGATACACGTGGCCAGGTTCCCTTGTTGCCCCAGCCATTAGCCAGACACCAGCCAGGAATGTGAATAACGCCATCACTGCCATTTGATCACAGATGCTTAAGTGTTTCAGCTATTCTTGCTGCATAACAAATTACCCCCAAAACAGCTTACGTTTCTTCCTTCTCAGTTTCTAAGGGTCAAGAAACTAGGAGCCGTTTAATCACATGATTTCAGAGCAGGGTATCTCCAGGCTGAAGATAAATTGATCATCTCATGCTGGATGTGGTGACAGAGGCTATGTAATCCCAGCTATGAAGGAAGCTGAGGCAGGAAGATAACAAGTTCAAGGCCAGCCTCAAAGAGAAAGAAAATGAAAGAAGGAAAGAAAAAGGAAAAACAGAAGGAAGAGGGGGGGAAACTTGGCCATCTCAAGGCTAAAAAAAGGCTGGGTGCACCTTCTTCCCGCTCGCTCTCCTCACTGTTCACAGGCCTGGCTTCCGCTCTGGCCACTGGCCAGGAGCTATGGCTCCTGCCCATGTGGGTTTCCCCACAGGACCACTCACAGTGTAGTAACCAGCTTCCTCCAGACCAGCTGACCTGAGAGAGAGCAAGAGCACATGGATGAGAGCTCCCAACCCCGAAGGATCAGTCTTCACAACTTAGTCTCAGAAGTGATCACAGAGACCAACCATGACAGTATGGGAGAGGACCTCGGAAGGGTGTGAATACCAGTGGACAGCAGTCATCAGGGATCATCTCGGAGGCTGGCTGCCACAGTGCATAAGCTCAGCTGAGACCAGCAGAAGAACCAACCAGCTGAGCCCACCCACAGCTCTGTATGTGGTGGTATTGCCACTAAACTTGGGGCAGGTGAAGGGGCAGTGTGTAACGGATGCAAATATCAAATGCCCTACCGTTGCCTTCTTGTTTACAGTTGCTCTAACAGAGTCACTCTCTTCTCAGCAGCAGCATGCGTCATGGCTGTGTGAGATGACTGGCTGCCGCACCTAAGAGAGCTGAGGCTGGGCAGGGTCCCTGCTCCTTGTAGCAGCTCCCCAGATGGAGCTCCCACCTCCACTACATCCAACTGCATCCCTTCTCTGGAACCAGCTCTTCCTCTGAGGCCAGAGAGGAGTCTTTAGAAGGAAGGCACATAAGACCAAGGGCATCAAGGACAAGAGGTGGAAAACACTCTGCTCACCACATTCTGCCTTCACTGTGGAGCCCCAAAATACAGCCAGGGCTCAGCGCACATGCATGTCTGCTTCAGGATCTGAGCATTAGAACCCAGAGGGTCCCCAGCAGTGTGCCTCCCCAGCCGCTCATTAAACGGATGGGGAAGCGTGCCCAAAGTCACACCACAAACCTGTAGCAGCAATAGGATTAAACCCAGCACTCCCGCTTGCCGCCCCGGGCTTGTTTCTTTGCAATATATAAAGACCACATTGCAACCCTGGTGACACTTTTTTTCAGAACAGAATGCATTTTTTAAATATTGCCCATCTGGGACTCAGAGAACAGCCCAGGGCAACCAGAAAGAACAGGAAGAGGAAAGGTGAGCTCATCGCCTGATTTCTTCTCACTAGCAGGCCACCCTTTTAGCTTCCCCCCAGCCCTCGCAACCCAGCAGCCTGCAACCTCCTATCGCCAGCCCTCACTGAGGCACCCATTCAGACATACACAGTAGCCCCCTATCTGCAGTTCCACTTTCCAGGGGTTCAGCTATTTGAGATCAACCAGGGTCCAAAAGTATTAAATAGAAAAATCTCATACATAAACCATTCATAAGTTTTAAATTGTGTGCCATTGTGAGTAGCAGGATAAAATTGTACTTTGTCCTTCCCTCTCCCACCCTGGATAAGAATCATCCCCTCTCCAGTGTATCCACACCGTATATACTACCCTCTCATTAGTCACTTAGTAGCCACCGGCTTATCAGACCCACTGTAGCACAGTGTTTGTGTTCATGACATAATAGTAGCCTCCAATGCACAAAAGCAGTGATGTTGGCAGTTGTGATGTGGCAGAGAAGTCATGAAATTCTTCCTTTAAATGAAAAAGTAAATGTTCTTAATAAGGAAAGATAAAGAATCTTATGGTGAAGTTGCTAAGGTCAATGGTAAGATGAATCTTTTATTCACATAATTCTAAAGAAATGTGTGTATTCTACTGTCATGCCTCAAACTACAGAAGTTGTGGGCACATTATGTAGTAATGTATAGTTAAGACAGAAAAGGTATTAAATCTCTGTGTGTGTGTGTGTGTGTGTGTGTGTGTGTGTGTGTGTGTTTAGAAAGAAATGCAGTATATGTAGTGTTCAATACTATCCACAGTTTCAGGCATCCCCGGATCTTGAAATGTGGGTTACAGGGGACAGCTGCACTTCCCAAGAGGCACATAGCAATCTAAACCAAGACCCCTGGAATTTTAGCATCTCAGGGCAGGAAAGACCCTTTGCCTTGATTGTACTCTCTAGGACAAGGGGCCAGTCAGTCCCCCTACTTCCAGGGACCAGGGACTCACCACCTTCCAGGCTGGTTGGAAAGAGCTTTGGAGACAGATCTGCCTTAGCTCAAATCCAACTCTGTGAGGGACTGCTGCGTGACCTTTGATAAGGCATTTGACCGCTCTGTGCTTCAGATTCCTCCTCCACAAAACAGGAATCATGCCTCCCACATAGGGTTGTTCTGATAACTAAGTTTATAAATGTGTGCGAAGTTTTCAGAAAGTAGCAGCACAGAACAATTTTTATTACATAGGCATGAGGTAAGAACTGCATGAGCACAGGGCTTCTGTCTCTTCATGTGCCTGCTTTGCACCTAAGCCCTCCACCCTACACAGGCAGCGCTGCTGGGGATTTAGGATTCCCCAAAGTCTCTCCCCACACACAGAGTCAAAAACCACCCTTCATCTGGGATGCAGAAAAGCACTCAGCAGTAGGGTGCCAGGGGGTAAGAGAAGGGGGTGCTTAGAGGAACGGCATGGGCTCGGAATATTCAAGCGTGACAGGAGAGAGAGGAGAGGAAAGGGACAGACAGAGAAACTATAGCGCAGAGACACTGGGGCCCAGGTGTTGGTGAGGGAAGTTTAGCTCTGAAGGCAAAATATCTATCACCTGCAACTTTGTCCAGCAGCCAGACTACTCCGTCCCTTGGGAGGGTGAAGCACGGGGCAGGCAGAAGTGAGCAACTCCCAAGCTGTGAAAGCAGAGAGGCACTGGCCATCCGAATGGAGAATCCAGCACTGGGGGGCAAGGCAGCTCCTTTCAGCCTTAGTATCTGTCATCTGCCCCAAAGCAAACAAATGTGCAAGCAGATCATTGAGTGTGAGAAGCTGCTAGGGAGCAAGGGACAGGAAATGGAAATTCATTACACCTTCCCATTCTCAGTCACGTGCAATATACAAACTGCACAAGAGCCTGTAATTTGCATGCTGCCTCTGTGGTTTATTTTCATGTAATTAACCAGTCCGGAGGTTTTGCCGGCTAGCTTGTGAGTTCCCTTCGTCTGGGCGCTCCTGTCCATGCCGCACCCTTCTTCCTCTGTGCGGTCCCTCCAGGGCTGGAGAGTCAGAACCCGGTCACAGGACAGTGGTGACCTGCAGCAGCCAGAGGGAGGGAAGAGGAGGGTCTCGGTGCTGGCCGCTGGCAGCCCCTGCCCTGGAGCTGGTCCCTGGTTTCCAGAGCATTCCGTCATCTCCTTCACTTCCTCACTCATCTAGGGGTGCGAACAGCTTACAGAGATTCCAGCCCAAGGCCCTCATTCCATCCCTTGCCACTTCTAAACCCTGTTCACACCTTCCTACAATATTCCATAGCTAGAATAGGCAGAGTCTTAGAGACAGAAAGTAGGCCAGTGGTTACCAAGGGCTGGGGTAGAGGGAAGCAGAGAGTTACTGGGGCTTTTCTTTGGTGGGTGTTTTGTTTTGCTCTGCTTTGTTCGCAGTACAGTACTGGGGGCTGAACTCAGGGTCTTGCACTGAGCTACAACCCCACCCCTTTTTATTTTGAGACAGGGTCTCACTAAGTAGTACCCTTGAACTTGTGATCCTCCTGCCTCAGCCTCCCAAATAGTTGGGATCACAGCAGAAGTTAGTGTTTACTTGATACAAAGCTTCACTTGGGGAAGATGAAAACATGATGGATGGTGAGGAGAACTGCACAACAGAGTGGAATACTTAATGCCACTGAACTGCATCCTTACAAGTGGCTACAATGGCAAGTTTTGTTAAATATACTTTACCACTACTTTTAAAAAAAAATGCACCGCCATGAACCAACCCAAGCACGCCATTTATTTCTTCATGGGACCCTGGATGCCTGTCTCCCAGCACTATTTTCCCCAGTAGGACCGAAGTCCCTAAACCTTGGAGCACAGGGATGTCGCAAGGCCAACCTTTGGGCTCCTGCAGGTCTTGCATTTGCTGAATGATGGAGACTGTTCTGACCGAGCTATAGAAAACCAAGCCTCCTTGCTATGGACTGAATGTTGAAATTCTGATCACCAGCGTGAGGATATGTGGAGGTCAAGCCTCCGGGAAGTATTTAGGACTAGGTCAGGGCATGAGTAGGGTCCTCATGGTGGAATTAGTGCCCTTATAAAAGAGAAGGAAACATGAGCACCCCCCTGCAGTGGCCCCACTTCTCTCTCTCTCTCCTTCTCCCCCTCCCTTCCTCCCTCGCTGTCCGCTCTGCTTCCTCCCTTCTTCCTTCCCTCCTTCCTCCCTCTCTCCCCCAAATGAGGACACAGCAAGAAAGCAGCCATCTGCAAACCCGGAAGAGACTCCTCAGCAGAACCCACCATGCTGACTGCCGGACCCTGATCTTGGGCTTCTAGCCTCCATGACTGAGAAAATACATTTCTGTTGCTTGAGCCACCCAGCTATACAGTATATAGCATTTTGTCACAGCAGCCAGAGCTGACTGAAATAACTGGGAGAGTCTGTAATTCTGAGCCCCCCGCACACCTGCACTCGTGGGTTCCGTGGGAGGAGAATCCTGACCTGGAGACCTCTACAGACCTGGTTCCAGACCAGTTTCCCGAACCCCGATTGTTGGCCCTACTGCTTCCAGTTCCTCCCACAGCTAGAGATCAAGAGATAGATCCTTATTCTGAAAATGGCTGGGTTATCCCGGGCGAATCTGTCCACTCTTTGGGCCTGTTTCCCGTTTCATGTAACAGAGCAGTTAGCCAGTGGTATTCACACTTTTCATCTAACCAGCAGTTTCTTCAAATAAAACCTTAGAAAGAATTCCAACATTAAAGCAAAAGAAAAACGCAGGCTGCCCGGGCTGAGGATGGGCGAGACCCACAGCACCCCTCCTTCTCCACACCCCTCCCTGATTCCCGGTCAGCTTCATTGCCGAGCAACCCTATGGTTCTATGAGGTACAGTCTGACAATCCCCATCCTAAGTGGTCCTCAAAAGCGCTCCAGGCTCTGGCAGTGTGTGTGGTGGGGACAGAGCCCAGCGCGTGACCTCAGTGTAAACGTTTGCCAAGTAGTAAGACTGGGCCCAGCCATGGTGACTGTCTCCCACCTGGCCCTGCAAGGAGCAGCCTGGGGACAAGGAGCCACAGCCAGCAGCTCCCTGGCCGGGGCAGCCTGCTACCTCTGAATGCAAGCAGAGGGGCCAGGCTGGGGCCAAGAACAATATTTTGTCAGTGAGTCTATTATGAAAATAATGGAATAGAAGAAGCCACCCTCAATAAGTGATGTGCAAGCTTTCCTTCAATCTGCCCAGCCTGACAAGGGCTGAGACGGCCCTTCCAGGACGGGCATCCAGCCAAGAGCTTTGAATAATCATTAAAAATACACTTGTGATTTATCACTGGGGACAGGCCGGGCCTAGGGCTGTGAGGCGGCCAGTCCCTCGGCACCAGCCCACGGCGCTCACAGCCCAGCCTCCTCCCGCCTGGGCTGTGGCACCCCTGACCGTCCTATGTGACCCCTGAACTGTAAGCTCCCCCAGGAGGAGGAAGGATCCAGCTGTAAGTGGCCTCTCTCCCTCCTGGCCAGAAGAGAGCAGGTCACAGTCGCGCCTCAGGGTTCCTAGGTGTTTAGGACACTTTCCATCTATTATCTCATTTGATAGTCCAGACAATCCAAAGAACTAGGCGCTAGTATGACTGTGTCCATTTTAAGACTGAGGAAAGTGAGGCACTGAGAAATGACTTGCTCAGTAAAAGGTAGAGAAGGGAGGATTCTAACTTCGTGTGCGTGGCTCCAGAGCACCCTTAACTGGGACTCTACATTGCCTCCAGAGGAGGGCCTTGCACCTGTCTCGACTCTGGGATTCCCAATCGCCTCCCTCCTCAGGACTTTCTGGAATTCTTACAAAGAATTCCGAGATTAAAGCAAAATAAAAATCCAGGTCATGGACTTGGTCATGACCTTGGGCAGGTCACTTGCCCTCCCTGAGCCTCAGTTCCCTCTTCTGACAGATGACTGTGCAGATCCTTTTTTTTTTTTTTTTTTAAACAGGATTTCACTACGTAGTTCAGGCTGGCCTTGTACTTACTACACAGCCCAGGCTGGCCTCAAACTCCCAGCAATCCTCCTGCCTCAGCCTCCCAAGTGCTAGATTAGAGCGTGTACTACCACACCCACCTTGAAGACCCCATTTTACGTCCCAAGACTTGCAAGAAACTGTAGTAGGGAATTTGTTAGGGGGAAAAGATTTTGGAAATAGTAGGGTGCTTAGGTTGTGTTATTACTGACTCTCCAGATACCAATGAACTTCTTGCTGTACAAACAAGTGCCAGGTCAAGTAACACTGGCTTCAAATCCTGGACCGTGCAGTCCACACTGGGCCGAAGATCATAGATCTGAGTAGTCCAAAGTTTTGGTCAAAGACCTGACCCTGGTCCTGATTCCCCTCTTACATACCTACCTCTAGGCACCACCTTCCTCTTGGTATCATTTTCTATTTAGAGGCCACTTTCTACCACCAGATCCAGAGACACTGAAGGACACAGGGACAGAGGATTATAATACTGCTACCCTCTGGCCATGAAGCTGACTTCATAGTAGCCACCACTGAGAACCATGACGCGCTGGCTAACCACTTCACATGGATTATCCCCCTTCATCTTCACAGTAACCCTAAAAGAGGGGCTCACGGTTTCCTCAATTTATAGATCTGGCTTCTAAAGCTCAGAGACATCAGATAAATTGTCAAGGTGACAAAATTAGAAAAGGGGCAGAATTATGACTCGGCTTTTGGCCAGGTGAACACCTAGTTACTGCTCCTAACCTCTACTGCACACCTCCCTTCTGTGTCCCAGTACTAGCCCTGCTACAGGAAGAGCTCCATGAGAGAGTGGATGGATGCCTGAGTGAGCAAACAGACAGAGGCCAGAGTGAATGGACAGATATGAGAATGAGCAGAGGGCGGACAATCACCCACCATCACCCCCAGGGTGTCTGAAGATACCTCTTCTCCCTCCGGCCCTTCAAAAACAGTCACCCATTTCCTACCCCACAGCCTTGGGAATGAGCCAAGCACCTAGACCACCCATGTCTCAGTCCATTCAGGCTGCTGTGACAAAATGCCTCAGACTGGGTAGTTTATAAACAACAGAAGCTTATTGCTACAGTTCTGGAGTCTGAGAACTCCCAAGATTAAGACACCACCAGACTCTGGTGGTCTCTTTTTCTCTGCTTTAAAGATGGTGCCTTGTTGCTGTGTCCTCACATGGCCCAGACTCAAAAAGCTCCCTGGAGCCTCCTTTATAAAGACACTAATCCCTATTACAAAGGCTCCGTAACCTCCCAAAGGCCCACCTCCTAATGCCATCGCCTTGGGCATTAGGTTTCAGTGTAGGAATGGAAGAAGGAGTTCATATACAATCAGACCTCAGCAATCTGGGACTCAGGAGGTGACACCCAAGCCAAAAGGAATGAGAGGGAGCTAGGTGAGAGTGAGGGGAAGGTGTTTCCAGCAGAAGCCTGAGTGTGAGCACAGGCCGTGAGGCAGGAGAGCAAGCTGAGCCACAGTGGGGGGACTGGGAACTGCGCTGGGTCCCTGAGGCAGGGAGAGAGGCTGGAGCAGAAACGAGGGCCTGCAAACCTTGCCGCTGGCTCCTGGTCCCAAATCCAGGAGCCACTGACCAGCTGCAGCCTCAGAGCCAGTCTGCAGCTGCAGAAAGACCTAGAGGCAGATAGAGGCCCACGGCGGGTACTATAGTGGGAGCCATCAGGACCTGAGGTGGAGAGACGCGGTGCTAGGGCTGGGAGGAGAATGTGATGCCAACGTAGAGAAGACAACCATCTTCCAAGCACTGCCGTGGGCCGACTTCCACACCCCAGAAACAGAGGCCTTTCCGCCGAGGGTCCAAAGAGCGCAGGGCATGTGTGGAAGGGCACCTGGCTAGATCCCAAAGCCTGGGCACTATGTGCACATGTCACACATGTGAATGGCCTTGGAACTGTGGCCCGGGCCACCTACTGTTGGTCAGCAGACAGCGTGATTTGTGACATGCCACGCAGCCCTGTGCTCTTCACATACCGTGTCTAGCTGGTCAGCACTGAAGAATAAATACCCTCCTCCATACCCAGGAGGGTGGTCCCCTTCCTCAACCATGGCCACACCCCTATCTCTCCAGAGGCCTCAGCCCCAGGAATTCTTCCAGGAAACACCATAGATCACCCTCTAGTGATCACCACATTGTGCCTCAAAGCAGAGGCAAGAGCTCGGGGAAGCCCCAAGAGAGCTCCAGCTAAATTATTCCCTGAGCCACCCTGGGAATCTCTATCACTTTGCCCCAGGAACCCGCCATGATCTCCCATCACCTCCCCCACCAAACCCCGGTCCAGCCCGGCTGTGGCCGGCGGCACCTGGGTTTCAGTATCACGGGGCTCCACGCCAGCTGGCCCCTTGCTGGCCCCTGCAGGTGCTGCCTCTGACCTCTCCTCTCATCCATATCTCTGGGGCAAGCTTGGCTAACTTCTTCCAGGAAAGGGTCCCCTGGGAGAACAGAGACCAGAGCACCCCGGAAGCCTTCACCGTACGCCGCGTTGGGGGGCCATCAGTCACCCGGCCTCCACTGAGCTCCTCTGGCCCAGGGCGTGGGCCAGAGTGAGGAAAGCAGAGGCCCGGCCCTTAAAGAGCCGACAGCGGAGGGTCAGGTACACAGGTGGAAATGAACAAGAGCCGTGGCCTGGGAGACAAGTGGCCTCTAGGAAGCAGAATCCAGGGCCTCGGATACAGATGCGAGAGTCAGTCAGACCCTGATGTGATTCTCTTCTCTGGATCTCTGGCGTGTGACCTCAAGCACATTTACTTCTCAGGGCTTCTATTTCTCTTGTAGCAAACACACTGCTGTGAGGATTAAATAAGGGGTTGCATGGAAACTACTTAGTCTACAGTATCTAACAAAAACAGCTGCAATTAATATTATCCTGAAGGCAAAAGTGACAGCAAAGCCCAGAAGCAGACGAAATGCTCTCAGTGCTCAAGAGAAGTGGCCAGAGAGGGTGGGGGGGTGAAGGAAGGCTTCCTGGAGGAGGCAGCATTAGAGCTGTGCCCTGAAAAACAAGGCTTTCCTCGTGAAGAAATGGGCTCAGGTGAAGACTTTCTGAACAGATCCCCAGCTGCAGAAGAAATAAGATCAAAAGCCAACCAAAGTGCATTATGTCAAGTTAAAAGTCTTCTGCACAGTAAGGGAAACAAACAATAAACATACAACCTACAGAATGGGAAAAAATTTTGCCAGCTACTCCTCAGAGAGAGGACTAATAGCTAGACTATCAAAAGAACTCAAAAAAGTTAGACCCCCCAAAATAAAAGATCCAGTCAAAAACAGGCAACTGAAATGAATAGATACTTCTCAGAAGTACAAATGGCCAAAAAATACATTTAAAAGTGTTCAGTATGGTTGGCCATTAGAGAAATGCAAAGTAAAACAACTGCTTAGCCTGAGATTCCATCTTACTCCAGAAAGAATAGCATTGTCAAGAAATCAAATAATAACAAATGTTGGCTTCAGGGGAAAAGGAATCCTTCTATATTGTTGGTGGGAATGTAAACTAGTACAATCACTGTAGAAATCAGTATGGAGATTCCTCAAAAAACTAAAAACTGAAATTCCATTTGACCTAGCTATTCCCCTTCTAGGTATCTTCCCAAAAGAGTTAAAGATACCATGTTACAGTGATATATGTGTACCCATGTTTATAGCAGCACAATTCACAGTAGCTCAATCTTGGAAATAGTGTTTATGTCTATCAAGAAATGAATGGATAAAGAGAATGTGGTATATATACATGATGGAGTACTACTCAGCCATGAAGAAGTATAAATGTGAGTCATTAGTAGGAAAATGGATGTACCTTGAGAACATACCATTAAGTGAAACAAATCAGACACATAAGCATAAATATCACATGGTTTCTCTTCTATGAGAAACTCAAAGTATAAATAATTTAAAGAGCAAAACAAATGGTAGGTAATAGGAAACAGGGAGAGAGGGCTTTTGCAAATGGGAAGGGGATCTAGAGATGGTGGGGGTGGAAAGGGGAGGGAAAGTAAAAAGATTTAAAATGTGTTATGTGCATATACCAACTCCCCACAATAAATATAATCATCATATATTACAAGCATGTACTAATAAAAATTTTAAAAGAAAGAAAGAAGGAAAGAAAGAAAAAGAGAAAGAAAGGGAAAGCAAGGAAGGCAAGAATTTCACCACGTGAAGCCGTCCAGATAGAGTGCCCGGCACGCACAAGCACCGAGTTGGTGAAAACACGCGCCGGTGTGGCTGAAGCGCGGGAGTCACATCGTGCTAGGTCAGCTCCTGAGGGTTTACTGATCTCTGCGCTAAATGTACCATGGAGGCAGCTCTCTTTCTCAGCTTCGCCATCTGTAGGCTGAGGCTGCTGGAGTCAGTAGCCCCCGAGCCCCGAGCCCTCCAGGATGTTGCATTCTGTGGTGTCCAGGCTCCCAGGCCCCTAAACACTCCCACATGTCAACCCTGACCTGGCTCCTTATCTCTGTCCGCACGCTGTGGCCAGGCAGCCCTGCTTCCGGGCCTTGGACGGCCCCCTGCGGTCCTGGAGCGCAGAGCTGGTCTGGGGCCACCTGCCACGTGGCCCTCGCTCCAACAGAAACACAACACCCAGGATGTTGGCTCCTGCAGAAATATCAGCCCTTTCCCACCATCCTCTCTTCCTCCTCAGGTCTCAGCGGTGCCGGAGGACAGTGTGGGTTTATTTGGGGTCTGCAGGATGCAGGGAATGTTATCGTGCTCGGGAACTCTGCATCCTGGTCTCCCTGCTTATTCTGGCCCCTTTCCGCGGATGCTGCAGGCCTTATCGGGTAAGGAGGTCTCCCTCCCGCTCTCTCCCACCCAGGACTCCCAGCTCCAAGGAGGTTTCAGGTTTCAGAGAAATGAACTAAATGCCTGAAGGGGCAGCAGCAGCCTCTTCAACTCTTGGAGAAGAGGACAGAGCAGGGCTGAGGGTTCAGGCTGTGTCACTCCGACTGGTGTCCCCTGACCCTCCACCCCCACAGATGGCAGGCATTTGCTTTTCAAACTGGAATCTGAGAATTCCCAAATCTTGGGGTCTGAGAATTCAAGGATCTTCAAACTGATGAATTCTTAGGCTACCAGAACCTTAAAAGTTGTTGAATCTTCAACTTCCAGTAGCGTGAAATTTTAAAACCTCAAAATCAGGTCACTGTGTCCAGGGAAAAGACTGGCTCCATCTCCTGGCTATAGGCTTTTCGGTAAGTTATTTAACCTGTCTGTGCCTCCATTCTCTCATCTGTAAAATGGAGCAATAACAGTACCTTCTTCCTAGCACTATTGTGTGCATTGAAAGAGTTACCGTGTACAAAGCACTTTCAATAGTGCCTAACACATGGAATTCTGTTCTATAGCCACAAAGGACTGAATTAAACTGACAACTCGAATCCGCTTGGACAAGGACCAGGAGCTTCAGAGAGGATGACAGCCCCAGCTAACACCTAGATTTCAGCTTGGTGACAGACCCCCTGAGCAGAGAACCTAGTCACACCATGTCTAGACTTACAGAACTGTGAGCTAATAAGTGGCTTTTATTTTTAGCCTTTTACTTTAGCCTTTATGTGTAGCCATAAAGGGGAGGGCAACAAAACCCCTCCCCAGCAGATATGCGGAACATCACCTCTACAGCATTCTGTTGGTTAAAGCAGTCACCGGACCAGCCCCGGTTCAGCATGAGCAGGGACTTCATAAGGCCATGATACCAAGAGGCATGGATGGCTACCATCGACCATGTTTGATACAAACACTCACAAGTGCAATCGGTTCCCTGAGGCCTAGATCCCAGCTGGACCCAGGACAGACCTTTCTGTTTGGCCATCACATTTCTAGAAGGCAAAATGTACTACCATGGTAGTAAAATTGCTTTCCTGGACATTGTATCTGATGGCTAAGCTGATCCATTCTTACTAAGATCCTCACCTTTTTATATCAATTCAAACCAAAGGATGTCTTCCTAATTTACAGCTTTTAAGAGGGAAGAGAATTTCGCAGATTCCATGGCAAGCCAGAGGCTACGGTTTGAGGCCAGGGTGTGGACTCCCAGACTAGGACCACCTCCATTCAGCGCTTAGTTTTATACTCCATGAACAAAAGCTTTCTGCTCTGTTCCCAAAGACAAGACATTCGTTTTTGCCTTGAGCATCCCACTCCCCACTTCTCCTCTGGATCCTGATTACATGGAGAGCTTGGACTTGTCACTGGACACTGACTTACAGATTGCTGAGAAAATTCTCAGATGGTTGACATTTTGGAATGAGTAAGCTCTGTAGTTATGCCTCTGGTTCACTTCTCTCTTCAATGTTTGTTGAGGAGGACACATTTATTTTTGTGTTGCTCCCCAGAGTGCCTAACAAATGTCATTTGAGTGGCTGTCCTTTAGTGAACTATAAGTGAGTAAATGAGTGTGTAAATGGATGAATCAATGACTGAATGCATGATGAATGGCTGATGGAGAAAAGATGGATGGAGAGACGGAGAGCTAGAAAAAATAAGGGAAGAGTGGAATATTGACGGATGGATAATAAGTAGCTGGCAAGTGAACAGATGAATGATGGAGAGATGGATAGCTATCTGATTAATGGATGATAGAATAGATGGATGAAGGGATGGATGGATAAAAGGGGGAAGGGTAGAAGAGTGTTGACTGGATGGGTGGTGAATGAATAGGTAGATTTGATTTACTGTCTTGACATCTTCAAAGTCGTGGAACAAAGGAAACAGATTTTCTCTGTGGCCCACAGGACAGAGTTGGAGTCACTAAATCAAAGCTGTAGGAAAACTGATTTCAGCTCATTGTAAGGGAGAAGCTCATGTAGCTGGAGATTTACAAAGAGAAAGAGGTTCCGCCATCAGGGGCCACAGCAGGGGAGGATCCATACCCTGGTCAAGAGGTTGAGCTACACTGACTTTTTCCTTCAGACTCAGAAACTATAGCATTCTAGAGGTATTAGAAGTAAACTCACCCACCATCCAAGTTTGGGGATTCTTTACCCTGCTAGGTCTCCTGGGGCTGAGGACAGAGTCAATGACAATTGGGCTAACACTGTGACAACTTATTCGATGCACTCCTGAGAACAACCCATGAGGGCGGAACTGCTTCTTACTCCACACCTGTCTGCTTTTCCTACTTTGTCTTAGTGCCTCATAAGCAAGAAAGTTAAAACCCTAGAATGTTAGGCAGAAATCAACTATGTAAACTTGAACAAACTGTAACCCTCTCTGATCTTCAGTGACACCACATATAAAAGGAGATAAAAAAGCTTTCTTCAGAAAGCTGTTGGGAGAATTCAAAGAACTTCATAACATGCCTCAGACAGTGCTGAATATGTTGAAAGCTCTCAAAAAATGGTAATGGTAGAAATGGTGTTGCTTTTAGTATTGCTGTCGCTATGCAGAAACACATTTATATCTGTATTCATATATATGAGAAGTATTACCATAGAACATTAGAGTATTATGTATATTACATAATATTATTGTAGGTTCATAAATCTAGGACCATAGGTTCATAGATACTGGAAATAACCCATTATGTCTGAAAATGACCATCTCAGAAGTTTGAAACTTTAGAATTACCAAGCCTCAGAGCCGCTGGCGGTTCAGTGTGGCTGCTCTCACATAGACTGAACTCAGAGGTCCCGAGTCCAGCCAGCCCAACCTGGGGCAGCTGCCTCTCTCCAGTGTTCTTCACCCCACATCTCCAGGCTAAGACACCCTTTGAGGCCACCTTGGGGGACCCGGCTGGCCTGCTTGGCCCCATGATCCTATTCTCAGACAACCCAGAATCCCAGGAATTTGTGGCCACAGCCAGTGGGGGCCTCTGATTGGGCCTGGGGGATGATGAAATATGGAAGCTCCCAGATTTGGGCCTGGTGGGGAAGGCCACATTTTCTGTGTCATGTTCTATTGCACGCCAATCAATTACAGTGCGCCCTATATAAACACATCATGAGGGCTTTGACAGGGGGCCGGGGTGAAGTTGGGTGTCAGGGTAAAACAGGGGATAATAAAATCACTGGAGATTTATTTCTCTAAATTGGAAACTTCATGCTTACACCTGACTAAATCATCAGGCTGAAATCGGAGCTGACTCCCACGGAAAACACGTGTAACCTTATCCCATCTTTGTTTAACAGCGACCCATCAAGCTGCTGATGGATTCTGCAGATGCTGCCGGAGTCCTCCTATGGCTCCTTGAGTTCTGGGAGTCTCAATCAGATCTGTCTTCACCGTGCCCACCCTGCTCCATGGTTGTTCCTCTAGGACTGGCCAAAGAGGCCTCTCCTACAGGTGGGAATCCACGCAGGGCCCTTGACTCCCACACCTGAAGGTACAGTGTGTGTGCACCTCAGAGCTTCCTCTTCCATGAAATCATTCCCTGTAAGAGGAGCAATGCTGAATAACAGAAGAGGCAGCTATGACATCAAGAAATAAGCTCCAGGCTAGAGTCAGCCCTGGGTTCAAATCACAGTCTGTGACAAAAGTCCCTCTGGGAAAAATTATTTTACTACTTCTTTTTAGCTTGCCTCAGAACTGAGGATTCGATAAGCTGATGAGTTCAAGTGCTTTATAATTTATTAATTTGTGATATATATTAGGATATGATTTTCCACTTAAATTATGAAACACTGTACGTCAGTCCGGAGACAGTGTGATTTCGCACACCTCGTGTTAAGGAGTTCTCTTTATCAGGAGCAAGCGGCCAAGGTTGGGAAGACGAATCTGGAGGGCATCTGCTCAGCCCCATCCACGCAATGGGCTCTGTGTTAACGGGCACAAACAATATTTCATGCCATTCATAGCCAAGACTGACATTCATTCCAAGGTGACAAATCAGCGATCAGAAAGTTTATGTAACTCTCCCAAATCACACAGCCAAGATAACAAGCAAATGTCAATCTGCATTTGCCCGATCCCAAAGTTCATTAAAACATTTGACAAGAGCTCCATGGGGCCGGAGGGAGAAAAGGCGGGCAGTGTGTACAGTCTCAGTGTGGGCCCTGCCCCTCTCGCCGCCCCTCCCTTCAGGCCCATAAATTCTTACAACGCTCAAACACACTCACCCCAGTGCGCACCGCAGGTGGCCAGTGGCTGGGAGGCTGCAGGCTGAGGCTCCTTCCTCCAAAGAGGGCTCCCTGCTCACGCCTCCACCATCGCCTTTTCGGTGGGATGAGGTGGCGGAAAGGGCAGGAGGAGCCCCGCGTGTCATTTTCGGCAGCAGTCAGCAGAGCCTTGCAAAGTGCAAGACGGCTTTTTTAGCCCAGCATAAGGATCTAGTTAAAAACCAATAAATCAGCAGTGAAATGTGCATAGCAGCCTTCTCCGTAAAATCAACATAGCTTGTGCCTCTGCAGGGAGCCTTCTGCCTGCCGGCTCAGCCTGGGGCTCCAGCAGAACCCTCCTCGGTCCCACGGGGGTCTCCGGGGAGAGAGGTCGCTTCTACTCCTGAGAAGGACCGCCGCAGCCCTGCCGCGGAGGTGCCTACGCCGGCGACCTCCGCTTTCTAGACACAGAGGCCAAGAAACGCGCACACAGGGCCCAGATAGCCATCGGCCCCTTCCTCGCCACTCCGCCCGACGGAAAATCGAATTAGGAGAGGAGCAGGCCGGGGCGGACGGGCAGGGATCGCCCCGGGCGTCTCCCCCTCGGCGGAGAGAGCGGGGACCCCGGCGCGGGTGGCAGCACCGCGGACCCCGCGGTGTGGGCGTCGGTCGGGTGCCCGGCCGGCCCGGCGAGCGCGCGGTGAGGAGCCCCGCTCGCTCCGGGTCGGTATTTAATATCTGTAAAACTGCCACGCGGGCAGCCAAGGTAAACAGCGGCCCCGGCAGTTCAAAGGTGAGCGGGCCGAACGCTTCCCCCGGCCGCGAGGCATCCGTGCGGGCCCGCGGCGCCGCCCCCGGGAGGGCGCAGCCGTCGCATCTGCGCGCACGGAGGCTGCGTCTCCCACACAAATACTCAGAATTTCTCATTAAAACTTACGACTGTGTCAACAGCGCAGCCTGGCCCCTACTCTGGAAAAGCCATTTCGCCGCCCCGCCCCGCCCCTGGGGCCTCGCTCGCTGCGGCCTCCGAGGGCTGCGCGGACCCCGGACCGCTCCGCTCGGCACTGGGCGCCCGGCCCCGCAGGCTCGCGCGGTCCCGGGTGCGCGTCGGTCAGCAGAGCCGGCGATGCCCTCACCCCCCACCGCCCAGGCTACCGGCTTCGGGGACAGGGCAGGGCTGGACTGGAAGTAGGTCTAGACAGGCAGATTCCGGGGCAAGAGGGAAATCCGAGGAAGACTGTGCAGTAGAAAGAGTGTCCGCCCCGAGTTCAGGTCCCAGCTCCGACACTCAGGACACTTCCAGTTCTTCCTCTATGAAACAGGGACAGTACAGAGAGAGAGAACCAATTGCCCACCACCAGTAGTTACTCTTCCATCACACCGTATTTGTTTATTAAGGCCCTCCTGTGCAGAGCCAGGATGGAACAGCGGGCAGTGGGGGAAGGGCAAGCATCTCAATGTCCCGAAAGGGAAAGTGAGGCTGGGGTCCCAAAGGAAGGGAGAGACACACTGAGACTGAAAGATGTGGGGCAAAGGCAGCAGGGGAAGACATTCCCGGAGGCACAAGAGAGAAGTGATCAGAAGCGAAAGCAGAGGCCCAGAGACAGAATGAGGCTGTTAAAGACCCGCAGGACTCTCAGCAGGCGCTTTCAGATTTGATGGTGTGTGTGTGTACATGCTTACTTGTGAGTAAACACTTAGTGTAAATGCATTTGAATAAACCCAAAGCAGTGTACCTGCACGTATGCATGTTTAAAATGTGTATATCTTAAAAAAAAAAAATGTGTATGTCTTTTGGATGTGTGTCTGTGTGCCTGGGCAGGAATATAAGCGTATGTGTGTGTGCCTGTATATGCAAATTCACACCATGAGTCCGAGTGAAGACCTGTGCATTTGTGTTTGCACAAATATCTGTACTGTTGATGTGCATCTGTGTGTATGTGTGCCCAAACGGTAACAAATACTGACTGAGTCCCTGCTCCCCACATCCTCTCTGCTGTCTGTGGTAAAACAACTGGGGCTGCTGGCCAGCTCCAGAATATACCCTTACCTCTCACTGAGGCCAGACATTCACTAACAGGCCAGACCTGAGGCAGAAATCTAACTCCTTCCCTCCTGTTGGAATAACCAGAGAGCCCGCTGGAGAGTGCACTATGACTCTCCTCCTCTTATCTTTACATACAGTAAGGGGAAGTGTGTGCCGTGATATGTTTGTTTCAGGTATGTGTCGGTGAGGGGAAGCATCCCAGGGCTGAGAGAAAGTGCAGCTGGGCTAGGCCAGGGTCCAGAGTGTAGAAGATGGTCTTCCAGCCCTCTCTATCCCTCCTCTTTCCCATCAAGCAGTTAGACCCAGCTGGCAAGACTCTCAGGAGTAATGGCTCTCACAAGCCCACACTGGCCCCCTCTAGCTACTGTGCCCCCCCAATCTTTTCACAGCCAATCTCCTTTAGATTGTCTCCACTCAGTGCCTGCACGTCCTCCTTGGCCCAGCTGCACATCCTGACCGCTGTGAGCAGAAGGTGGCCCACTGCGAATCCCAGATGCAGCTTTCCCCTGGGCCTACAGGGCTTTGAGAGCTCCCTCCTCCTGTCACGCCGTCCCCTGTGTGGCTGGCCTTCTCCATCTCTTCAGCGCTCTTCTGCTACTGCCCAGCCCCAAGTGCGGGCCCTCCTTGGGGCTCACTCCTGGACACTCTGTGCTCAGTCACAGTGGCTCAGGGTCCGTGGGCTGATGGTACCGCCTCAAAATCTCCACCCTGGCTCTCCTTCCCATCCCAGGCTCACGTCTGCCTGCTGGCATCTCTGCTGGCTGCTCCACAGCCCTCTCCTGCTCAGCATGCCGGAAGGGACCCCCCTTCCCCGAATCTGTATCAGCACTTTCACCCAGCATCTCGCCCAAACCAGAGCACTGGCCATTCCTGACCCTGGGGGGCCCAGCACCCGAGCACTGCCTTTGACCTGCCCACTTCTCCCCATCCTGCTGCCACTCTGGGACAGAGCTGGAACACACTTTCTGAACTACTCCTAGTCTTTCAGGGGCTCTGCAGGACATCTTTCTAAGAGAACCATATGTCCTTTTCTTCAGGCCCTCTAGCATCTCTCTTTGGCTGCTGGAAAGAGGTCTGGGCTCCGCACGCTCTCGGAAAGCTGTCCATGCTGACTGTCCATCTCCAGCCCTTCTGACTTTGTGCTTTCACCCTGACTGGTGTTCCTTGGACTAGGTGGCCCATAATCAACCAGCCCTTCAACTCATTCTACCTTCCCAAATGCCCTCATTCTCAGGTTCCTCTGGCCAAAGGCTGGGCTGACCCAGGGTACCCCAAGCTCATGTTCAAAGACTCAGACCAGGCCCAGCTGCTCGACTCCATAAATAGGGATTAGACGCCCCCCTTTGAGGCGGGCGGGTGGGCTGTGAGAAGAGTTGGTTCAGTATAGATTTTATGGCAGGATCACATTTCGTCATCAGACCCCCCTCTGAAGCCAGCCAAGGGCAGGTCAGGGGCAGGGGAGTGGGAACCTGAGCTGTTCCATCAGCCCAGAGCACAGGGTTGCTGGCACAGGAGGGAGCCCTGGCTGGGAATCAGGGGCCCTGATTTCCAGCCTCCTCTCTGCTGCCCACCCGCTGTGTGAACTGGGGCAAGTCCTTCCATTCTCTACTCTGTGAAACAGGGACTCTAGACTAAATGGGCTCTTAGGCTGGTTCCATTTTCAAGCCCTCAGGCCCTGTACAGGCCAAGCCATAACAAAACTATCACACTTCCCAGAAGACTGCTGCGCTACCACATGCTTGCAAACTCGTGAATTAGGGTGGCCGTGTGTAATACAGACTACCCAGTTAGATTTGAATTTCAGGTTATTTTCACTATATATATATGTCCTAAGTATTGCATAGACATATATATTAAAAACCATTCCTTATTTATCTGAAACTCATATTTATTTGGATGCCTTGTACTTTCATTTGGTGAAATCTGACACTCCTATCTTGTATGCACTGGAGTTTGTAAGACCACAACAGCTCATGGGCCTTCTCCCTGGAGTTTACAGAACTGGAGCTCATGGACCTCCTAAGTAAAACAGGTCAGGTGTTGACAGGTTAACCGTCCTTGGGCAGAGATCTGTGATCAAACACCAGTAGAGCTTTTGTGGAAAGGGTGTTCCAGGCAAAGGACACAGCATAGTTCGAGGCCAAGAGGCAGGTTGGGGTTGGGTGTGTTCCAAGAAAGGCTGAGAAGGACCAGCATGTGGGATGTAGGCCGTAAGTGGCAGGAAATGCAGATGGAAAGATCAGGCTGTATCCAATCTATATTGCTGCTATTAGGCGAGGGGGCCCAGAGGAGGGCCTGAGTTGAAGCAGAACCACGACCAGAAACTAAGATATGGAGAGCAGAATCCAGCTCCCAAAGATTAGAAGGAAAATTTGGGGGAGGGACCCCAAGGTCCATTCTGGAAATGTGAGCTCAGATCTGGTCTTGCATGGAATAAACAATAAGTAGCAGTCAGTAAATGGTAGATGTTGGGTTGTCGTTATTATCAGATGCTCAGTAAATGCTGTGGTTTGATAGCAGCTGACCATATGCCCCAGACTGTGCGCATGGGGTCAGGGCCACTTCTTACCTGCTGGGAGCACAGATATCATGGAGCAGTGGCAGCTGGCAGATTCCCATAGTCTGCTCAGCTTTGCTGCTCTCTCCTCCTCCTCTGTCCAGTATCAACGAAAGGTGAACCATCAGGGAAAATACTACAGACACAGGGCATTTCAAGGAGTCAGTGAAAAATATCAAAGGCTAAAGGACCACTTTCTAAGAGCCCCTATAAGATGCACTTGAACAAACATGTCATTCTCACAATCTAGACGGTGAACATCGAAGCCCCATTTTAGAGATGTGAGTATCAAAGCTCAGAGAGTAAAAGTCCTTTGCCCAAGGTTCTTAACTAATAGTAGGACGAGGCCAGGTTTAATTAAGAGCTCCTTTCCTTACACAAGACAGTGTCTACGGATCAGAGGAATAAAAGCCAAACCCAGTGCCTGCTTCAGCCCACTGCAACCTTATGTCTATTGGGCCTAGCTAGCTTCCTAAATACCAAACCTTCCCCAACCTGGTCACTAAGGCTTTGAAACCCATCCTACCCTCAGGTCACGCACATGCTTCTTCCCATGGTGCTGTGAACAGACTAGAGATTTCAGAAGCCTTGGATCCAGTCTCAGATTGCCCTGTACTTGGCTACATGGTTTTAACTTCCTGAACCTGTGCTTCCTCATCTGGAAAATGAGGATAACAATGCCTTCCTGCTAGGAATGTTGCGAAGATCCAATGTGGTAAGGTACAAGAAAGAGCTTTTATGGCCCAAGTCACAGGCATACATCATCCTACAACTTAAAAGCTTCTTCCAGTTCGGGTTTTCCAGAGTCATGGGGAGGCCTCTGGTCTAACCGATGAATCTAGTGCATAGCTGATTTTCCAGTCAGGCATGATTGGTAACATTTGATTAACTCATTCATCAAACATTTGCTATGCACATCTATGTTAGGCGCTGGTGAATAGACATAGTAGTAATTGCTCATGGGCAGGTAGCCAATGAGGGAGACGACAATGATTCGGTGACCAGGTATAAGCAAGTCAAAAACAGTATAAATAAATGTTACAGTTTATTTCTAGATGCCCCTCCAAAGCCTCATGCGCTCATAGGTGAAGCTTTTGGAAGGTGACTGCATCGCGGGGCCTGATAATCATCAGTGGATTAGCCCACTGATGGATTTGTAGCTAAATGTGGTGTCGGGTCAGAGGTCGTGGGTCACTGGGAGCATGGCCTAGAATGGTGTGTCTCCTGCTCCTGCTCCAGCCTTTACTCTCTGCCTTGGCAGTGAGCAGGATTGCTTTGCCAGGCACCTGTGCCATGCTGTCCTGCCATGGAGCCCACTGCAGACTGAAATCTCTACATACTGGAGCCAAAATAAACCTCTCCTCCTTTAAATTGTTGGTGTCAGGTATTTAGTCCCAGCAACAAGAAGCGACGAAGACAAGCGAGATGAATTTAAGAACTGGAGAAAGACGCCCACACAGCTTTTCTTGGGATTTGCACAGGGTCTCTTTTTTTCCCCCACAGGATCTTAAATAATTGTTTATTCTTTTATTCAACAAACATTTACAGGGCTTTCTAAAACATTGGGCTGAGCCTGGTGTTGCGGCACACACCTGTAATCCCAGCACTCGGGAGGCTGAGGTAGGAGGAGCACCGTGAGTTCGAGGCCAGCCTGGGCTACGTAGTGAGCTCAAGGCCAGTCTGAACTGCATAGCGAGACCCTGTCTCAAAAATAAAGTAAAATAAAATAAAACAAAATACTGGGCTACATCATAAACAAAGTAAATAATCCTTGCCATCAAGGAACTTTCTGTTTCAAGAGGAGACAGAAAACACAAAAAGTAAGCAAACAAATTACAACTTAGTGACATATGCCATGATATATAAATACAGTATAATAATATAATGTCAGGTGTTATGAAAAACTAAGGCAGGATAAAGGGATGAAGACTGGTAAGGGTGAAGGGGTATTCAATACAGATGGATCAAGGAATGATTCTAAGAAACGACAGCTAAGCACAGACCCAAGTAGAGCGATAGTGTGATCATTGAGTGATAATGAAATACAAATGATATTGACAATGAAAACACAACAAAATTTCTGGGATATAGCTAAACCTACACTTAGAGTTTAAATGTTTATATTAAAAAATAAAAATGATTTAAAATCAGTAATCTAAGTTGTCATTTTAAGAAGAAAAGAGCAAAGTAAGTAGAAGGAAAACGCATTAGAGGTAAGAGTGGAATTAACTGAAATAGTGAATTAATGGTAAAGAAAAAACAATGAGGCCAAAAACTGGTTCTTTGAAGAGATTAATAAAACTGATGAGCTTCTAGCTAGACTTCTCAAGAATAAAGGAGAGATGACACAAATTGCCGTTATCATAAATAAAAAATTAGATGTCACAATAGACCCTGCAGACACTAAAATGATATGAGGGAATATTACTAACAGTGTTATGCTAATTGATTCAATAACTTAGGTAAAGTAAACAAGTTACTCAAAGGATGCAAACTGCTAATACTGTACAAGAAGTAATAGAAAATCCAAATGGCCCTGTATTTTTAAAGAAATTGCATTCATAAATTTTTAGAATTTTACAGAATCTAGGATCAGCTGTTTTCAATGATTTATGCTTTCAAATAGTTAATAAACAAGTAATATAAGACTTACATACACTATTTCTGAAAATATAGTAGAAAGGAACACTTCACAATTCATTAGCATAATTCCGATCCTGAAACCAGACAAGAGCATTATAAGGAAAGATAATAACACACATTGATGTCCTTCATAAGCCAAGTGTGATGATGCATACCTATAATCCCAATTACTTGGGAGGCTGAGGCAGAAGTAGTGCAAGTTCAAAGTCAGCCTGGGCAACTTACTGAGATCCTGTCTCAAAATAAAAGGACCAGAGATGTAAATCAGTGATGGAGTGTTTGCTTAGTATACCCAAGGTCCTGAGTTCTATCCCCAGCATTACAAACAAAATAAAATGAATTCAGCGATATATAAAAATATAGGGACTGGGATTTAGTTCAGTGTTTAGAGTGCTTGCCTCGTAAGCACAAGGCCCTAAATTTGATCCTCAGCACCAAAATATATATATATATATACATATATATATATAAAAATATATATATGTATATATACACACATACATGTGTGTCTATGTTTCATGTGTATGTATGTGTGCATATATATATATATGCAATAGACATAGATTGTAGGTGAATGGATAGATAGATAATGACTAAGAGTGGTTTACCTTTGAAATGCAAGTTTGATGTCTCGATTTTCCAGATTAACAAAATAAAGGAGTAAATCAACTGATCATCTCAGAAGATGCTTAAAATTCATTGGATGAGCTTTCCTCAGCTGCCACCAAGATGCTCCAAGGGAGCTGAGGCTGAGTTAGGCCGAGGCCTCCCTTCATCCAGTCATCACCCCAGGCCCTCAGCACACTGTGGCCTCTGAGCTCACCTGCGTCCACGTCGCCCTTGCTCTGCACGACTGACAGGCGACCCGCACGGACCACAAGAGCGACGCCCTCACTAAAGCAGCTGGTGCATGCACTGAACCTTTCACCAGGCTAGTTTGTTAACACCAGCAGCCTCCTCTGCAGCCTCTCACAGCTGGTGTGGCCCAGCCCCTTCCACTGCTGCTGGTCCGGCCAAGAAGAAAGTGGAAATAAGAAAGAAGAATCTGAGAAAGATGACATGGGCTTTGGTCTTTTTAACTAAACATCTTTTTTGTAACATGTCTAATAAAAACTGAACTGTTAATAAATTCATTTGGTAAAATTCAACACTCATTCACAATAAATATTCTTAGCCATCTAGAAATAGAAGATTCTCAATCTGAAATAAATGCATCTGTAGAACACACACAACTGGCATCATACTTAATAATTAAATAAGTCCTTTTTCACCTAAGATCAAGAACAAGGAAAGGATGCCACTCTCACCACTTCTATTCGTATTCTAGTAGTGATCCTTGATGGTATAGTAAGACAAGAAAAAATTTTAAAAAATATAAAAATTGCAAAGACAGACATGTAGTTGTCTTTCTATATCTGAATATAGAAAATCTTAAGGAAAAATTCATTAGAACAAATAAATGAATGTATCAAGAAGACAAGCTATATATAACATATATATGTATATATACACAATGAACAATTAGAAAATGAAGTTTTAAATATAATTTTAGGGGTCGGCTTCAGCTCAAGCGGTTACTTCCTCACGCCGGACTTTTCATCCGTCTAAATATAATTTTAGATGGCATCAAAAAATTTAGGGGTAAATTTGGCAAACTATAAAAACAAAGAATTCGAAAGAAATGGAATGATGTGTCATTTTTTACGGTTTATTAGGCATAGCATTGGTAAGATGTCAATTCTCCCCAAATGAATTGACACATTCAATACAATCCCAATCAAAATCACAGCAGCCTTTTTGAAAAATTTATATGAAAATGCGTATGATCTAGACTAGCCACACAATCCTGTAAAAGAGCAGAGTTAGAGGACCAACAACTGCTTGATTTCCAGAGTTATCAAATAGCCAAGCACAGACCTGGCCTGCTAAATTTATACACATTCTATCCCTCAGTTTAAACCTCCCTGGGAGCCATATAGTAATCAAGAAAAGTTACAATTAGCACAAGTGTTGAGGAATAGATCACTGAAACAAAGAAGAATCCAGAGCATAGCTTGGATAGCCTCAATTTTTTCTTTTACCAAGTTAATTCAATAGGGAAAGGAAAGTATCTACAACAAATAGCACTAGAGCAACAGGAAAAGCATATAGGGAAAACTGAACTTCAACCACTATATCACCCCATACAACAACAATAATAGTAAAACAACAACAATAATAATTCAAAATGGGTTTTTAGAGCCAGCCGTGGTGGCGAACGCCTGTAATCCCAGCACTCAGGAGGCTGAGGCAGGAGAAGCACCATGAGTTCAAGGCCAGCCTGCGCTATGAAGTGGGACACTGTCTCAAAAAAAAAAAAAAAAAAAAAAAAAAAAAAAAAAAAAAAAAGAAAAAAAACCAAAATGGGTTTTAGACATAAACTTAAAAGCGAAAACTATAAACATTCTAGAAGAAATTGTAAGAATATATTTATGACTTTAGACAAAAAATAATAATTCTTAAAATACAAAAAGCACTAACCATAAGGTAAAAAATTGATTGGTTGGACTCAACGAGATTTTAAAACCAATGTGGTTTACCTATTATTCATATTCCAAATACAAGGGCTGGGGATGTAGCTTAGTGGTAGGGCCCTGGCCTAGCATGCACCCCAGCAACACCACCAGCATACATATACAATGACAATCCAATACAAATGGGCACTCTTTTTTTTTTTTTTTTTTTGGTGCCAGGGATTGAACTCAGGGCCTGTGCTTGCAAGGCAAGTACACTAACCACTGAGCTAAATCCCCAGCCCAAATGGGCACTCTTGAACAGCCACTTTTGTATAAAACAAAAATTATACAAATAGTAAATAACTGCATAAAAATACTCAATTTATAAATGCAAGTTAAAATTACAAGGTTATATAACTCCATGCCCACTAGAATAGCTAAAACTAAAAAAAGCCTGGCAACAGCAAATGTTGGCAAGGATGTGGAGCAATCAAAATGCTCAAAATTGCTGGAGGGTAGAATGGTACAATCACTGTGAAAAGCCCTTTGGCAGTTTTAAGTTTAAAATGTGTCTTCTCTAGGGGTTTGAGGATTTAGCTCAAGTGGTAGAGTGCTTGGCTAGCAAGCACAAAGCCCTGAGTTCGATCCCCAGCAAACACACACACACACACACACACACACACAAAATCTACCGTATGACCCAGAAATTCTATTCTTAGCCATTTACCCAAAAGAAATGAAGACATAAATCCATTTCTCTTATATAAGGGATGTTTATAGAAACTTTATTATAATAGCCAAAACTACAAACAACTCAAATAAGTGAATATGCAAAACATGGTACACTTATACATGAAATAGAGTCCAACCCTTACAGAGAACAAATCATCAGTCCACCAACAACAACACAGATGAAGTTCAAAGACATTCTAAGCAAAGCAAACCAGACTCAAAACAGTTTGACTCCACATATGTAAAGTTCAAGAGCAGGCAGATACTAATGTCCAGTGTCAGAAGTCCTAACAATGGCCATGGAGGGTGGAATTGATGAAGAAGGGTCATGAGGGAGCTTTCTGAGGGGATAGAAATGTTCTGGCTTGATGAGGGTGGTAGTTACACTAGTGTATGCACTTCTCAAACCTCATTAAACCATGTTTAAGATCTACACAGTTCACTGTGTGTGAAGCATACTTGACCAACACAATCCTCTCTAGAGTGGCAAGGAAAGGCTGCGATGGGGAGCTGCTGTTCGCACTGAGCCTTCAAGAGGAGGCAGGGTCTACACAGGAGTGTTGTGAGTGTCAGAGATATCAGACAGGATGGAACTTACAGAATTGCTAGATATAAGCGATCGCTTGGCTGAGCCACTAATACCTCCTCAAAGCCAAGAGGGAAAAGACCAGAACAAGCATTTGGGGAGGGAGCTGGCAGTAACCGCATGAGGCTCCAAACTGGAGGGAGACCGGTGCAGGCTGAGTCCTGGACGTTCAGATATGTGTACCCCTCGGGCATGCAGCGAAGTGCCAGGGTCAGACTTGGCACCTCACCGCTGCTGGGCACATAAAAAAAATACTGGATAAATGTTTTTCGAATAAATGAAATACAAATAAAGGAGTTGCTAACAGGTCTGAGCCTAAGCCATGGCTCGGAGCCCCAGAGAGGACCAGGGCTGCTCTGGCTCGCCCTGCAGAGAAGCTGAGCACAATCCTGGAGTGCTGAACTTGGACACATTCTATCACGCAGCTGAAGGCGCCCTAGGGGCGCCATATAACTTTATTGTAAGCTCATGCAATAACACAGGCAAATGGAACAACAATGTAAAGTTGGCTTTAATTAAAATGAAGGGTGTTTGCCTCTCCCTCCTTCTCCTCCTAAGCCAGGGCAGCCTGCTGAGCCGTGCGGAGCAATCAGAGGAATGTTTCCAAAGCGGGAGGCAGCCCTTCCCCAACCCCCTGATGAGGTTCACCAACATGCAAGTGGCCCCTCCTACTCCCCAGCCTCCACCGCACTAGAGACTTATATGATCCACATGGCAGAATGGCGTGAAGAAGGAAAAGAGGCGTGGGGATGCCCTTCTAAGAGGCACTAGGAAAGGAGGGCAAGCGTTACAGTCAGAGTGGAGAAAGCAAAGGCTTCCAGTGGGAGTGCTGGTCCACACAGCCACCCCACACACGCTTCCCACAGTGCTATGTGACAGAACTTGTGCTGGACGCTGGGGCTTGTCCTCCAAGGACTCTGCCTAACAGGGAATCATCAGCACCAAAGGGGTATCCACCAAGGAAACCACGAAAGACCCATGAACACAGGGGTTCACTTGTCTGTCCTGACATCCAGAAAACAAAGGTTCATCGTAAGAGTGTACTGACTGGGGAGGGCTACATGTAAAAGGACCGAGAAAGAAGTAAAAAGACCAAGAGAAGTGGCATGATGCTAGGCACTTTGAATACTTCATACCCTACATCAACCTGTGATGTGCTGAGAACAGTTTAACAACATAAAGTTGTCATTTTTAAGGAGAAAGGGGCCCTGATTTGTAGCATTGGCCCATTCCCCTGGTGTAAACTCTCCCAGAATTGCAGGTTTCAAGCTACCAAGAGGATATTAACCAGCTCATGAAATTCCTGAAAAGTTAACAATCAGCTGTTCTGGTCAGGTCCAGCACACCACTGGTCCCAGCTATCTGCAATGACCGGGGCTGGTGGAGAGGAATTCTGAATACTAACATCTCAGTCCAGGGATTGCATTCAACAAACACTCAACTTCTTCATGCTAAGATTGTGCCAACAAGTCTCCAATCCACTAATAATATTATAATAAAATTATAGGGCTGGGGATGAAGCTTAATGATAGGGTACTTGCCTAACATATGCAAATCCCCAGTACCACAAGAAGGAGGAGAAGGAGGAGGAGGAGAAAGAGAAGGAAGAGTAGAAGGAGAAGGAGAAGAAAGAGAAGGAGGAGAAGGGAGAAAGAGAAGGAAGAGAGGGAGAGGGGAAGGAGAAGGAGAAAGAGAAAAAATAATTAAAGCTATAAATCAGTAAGGCTAGGTTATCTTCTAAGGGTTACATGCACACACACACACACACAAAAGCACATTTAATCCTCAAAATCCTATAAAATAGATATTACTGTTATCCCTATTTTGCAGATGAAAAAACTGAGGCTTAGAAAGGATAAGTATCTTACCCATGATCACACAGTTCATGAGAAGCAGCAGCAAATAGTGACTCGTTGAATGTACTCCCTTCCCACATCAAGCACCCAAAGTTCAGCGTGTAGAAGGCTGAAAAGTCTCATGTGAAACCTGCGCACCTCTGAGAAACCCGTATCCAGAAGGAGGAGCAGCCAGGTGGGGAGACAGATCTTGTGGACAGAGCAATGGCAGAGGCATCCAGTTCTTCGGGTGCAGTGCTGGTAGAACCTGTGCTGTCCATCCCAAAATGCCACAGGGATGAGTGACAGGGCAGCAAAGTTCTCACTACAAGGTCCCACTTTGGTTAGACCTTGTTCCTGGGACCCCCACCCCCACCCCGCCAGCTTCTGCAAGCTGCACATCTTGTAATAAATTCCTATTTTCTTAATCTGTCCATGATGAACTCTACTGTCTGCAACTAGGAAATGCGATGAGATGGTGGGTCAAGGACTCCAACTTAGGTGTGTAGCTCCAGAACTCTGTCTTCTACCCACAATGACACACAGCCTCATTTTCTCCTCCCCTCAACTCTGTAAATGGGGTGCCACCCTTCCCATTTCACAGATGAACTAAGAAGATCAGACCAGCAGCCCGGGAGTACAAACAGGAGTCTAGTCCAGATTTGTCTGACTCCCAAACGCTTGCTGTTCCCACAGGCTCTGCCTTCTCACGGTCAATCTCGTTCATGGGATCCAGTGGGTGAGAAGCTGCACCCAGCTGGTGTAAGTTGAGCAGGTGAGGCAGGGAGGGTCTTGCTTTCCAGAGGAACCCGAAAGACCAGGAGGAATGGAGACCACAGACTGGGGCTTCCACCTGACTCGTGCGCCTGTGCGCGCTTCTCCTTGTGCCCAGCCCTGAGCTCACTGTTCTTGGCGAGGGCTTGGCCAACGGTCTTCATACAGGTAGCCCTGGAGGAGAGCCTGCTCGGGAGGGCAGGAAAAAGGTGCGCCCAACCTGGCAGCGTGCAGAGGGAGGGAAGGCCTCCTTCCTGTCAGTGCAGAGTGAGGCCGGGGTGAAGGTCGAAGAGCTGCAGTTGTGGGACAGTGGAGAGCAGCGGAAGAGATCTGGGCAGTGGGAAGAGCATGTCCAAGGACACGGAGGCTGGGACACGCGTCACTATGTGAAGGGAAATAAGGAAGACTCTTCACCTCCAGCAAAACATGCAGCATGGGAAGGAGAGCAGTCAGAACTAAGTGGAGGAAAGGTTGCGACTCCATTTGTGTATCCGTCAGCAATTCCTGGTCCACTACGCAGGGGCAGAAGCCCAGCTGTGAGCCACGCAGACCTAGTCCCTGCCCCGGGCCTGCCCTCGTGGGCTTGATGACCAAGCAAGGAAGCCATAGGCTCCCCAAGCAAGGGCCCAGAGAAACTGTTACTTGAGGTTTAGCTCAGCTTTGTCCAGAAAGTTCTGGGGACCACGAAAGCATCTAATAGGGGTACAGGGCCTGAAAAACAGTTCAGAGGTCAAAGAAGGCTTTCCTGAGGAGACCCGAGGGGTGACAGCACTCCACACCAGGGTCACAGCACACAGCAGGGCCCTGAGCTAAGGAGGAGCCTGGTGCATTTGAGGAACTGAAAAAAGAACAGACCAGTGGCATCGGTGTATGCTGAGTGACACGGGCCGGGGCACAGAGGACAAGTCAGGAAGAGACCCAGGGGCCGTGCTGCATGAGGCCTCGCAGGGCATGTTGAGGAGTTTGGGTTTTATTTTAAGAACCATGAGAAGGGAGGGGGACAGGATCAGCTCTGAACCTATTTTCTTAAAGGTCACTTGGACTGTTCCAGGGAAATGGACTAGAAAAAACACTAGTGGAGACCTGCTAGAAACTGCTGGAGTAGTTCAGAGGAGCAGCGATGGCAGCCTGGATGAGTCGTGGCAGGGAAGACGGATGGATGTGGTAGATTCCAAGCTTGCTGACTCAGTGAAGTGGTATAGTGCAAATTACGTGATGTAACTCACCCTTCCTCAGTTTCCTCATCGGTAAAATGGGGTTGTCACAAGACCTTTACCCATAGCTGTTAGAAGCATGGAAGTAAGTGGCACACTAGGAAATGTGTGAATTGGTGGTAGGCAGGAGTTAAGTGGAAGGACGGAAGTTCCAAGATGGACACATTCAGTGGGAGATATTTATGGCTTCTCCAGGTGAAGATGTCAACAGACCATTGGACATCAGGAGAGCAATCTAGAGGAAGTCGGGGACTACTAATGTACAGATGATCTCCAAGGACACGTCCCAGGGAGAGGTGCAGAGTGAGACACTGGCGCCCAGTTGAGCCATGAGGCCTTGCTCAGCTGTGTGTGTTAGCTGGGGCCCTGGGACTTGCTCTGAATTCAGAGAGAACCCAGAGAATGGCGGAGGTTTTGACAGGGCCCCTGGAGATACCGAGCAATGCGTGCTGGCTGATCCTGACAGTCTCAGCTGGTGTCTTTCCTTGACTGCCCCGGGAGCCAGGCCTGAGTCAGCTCCTCGGAGTCCTGGACCTATCCGAGCCTTCAGACCCAGGCTTAGGCCGCTAAGCCCCAGCTTGTGCTGACAAATCCCTTCTGATGGGGAGCTCAACCTCTCAATACTGCCGTGCTCCTCACAAGACATCCCCAGGCGGAGGACAGCAGGCTGGGCCCAGGCCGGCAAGGCCCCAAGAGAGCGGGTAGCCCAGCCCGGTGGGCTCTCCTGGGCCTTGCTGGTTGTCACCACTCATGCTGGCAGCTGCAGGGACTCTCGGTGCCCTTGCTTTGCAAAGCCCCACACCGGAGCCCCTGGGAAGCCACAGAGAGCAGAGGAGGAAAGAATGTGCTCCCTTCATGGCTGGGCCGACCAGAATCTCAACAAAAGGAGCTCCAGTGACTTTCTCTCCTGCCTCAGGGTCTTTGAACTTGTACTTCCTTTTTCCTTCAGATACCAGCGAGCTTTGCTCTACAATCTCCTTCAAGTCTTTATTCAAAAGTCATCTTCTCAGGGAGGCAGCCCTACTACTCTTTAAAATTGCAAACAGCCCCTTGACATTCACTATCCTCCCTCCCAGTTTAACTTTTCTCCATAATACCGTGTTGGGTTTAGATCTGGAATGTCACCCAAAAGCCACACAAATGCAGAGGTGGAGCTTTTGGAAAGTGATTGGATTACAGGGGCACTATGATCACCAGTCCATTAAGCCACCGAAGAGTTAGAGTTGAATGTGCTATTAGGAGGTGGGGACTGGTAGGAAGAAGTAGGTCATGGGGTGTGACTGGGAAGGGCGCTTCTCCTTCCCCAGCTCCTCCCTTCTCTCTCTGCTTCCTGGCTGCCGTGGGATGAGCAGCTTCCTCCACCTGGGCCCTTCACCAAGCTGTTTCTGCTTGGAGCCAGACGACCATGAACTGACACTCTGAACCAAAATACATCTCTCCTCCTTTAAATTGTGGTTGTTTGGTTTCTTGTCCCAGTGACCAAAAAAGTGACTAAGACACACAGTCACCATCTGTCATACTATATTTTGCCTTTCATTTGTAATTGTCCATTTCCTCCACCCTTGATTAAAGAGATGCTTTATGAGGACAAAGATTTTGCCCCTGTCATTCACCGGAGAGTCCTCGGCACCCAGAACAGAGCCTGGCACACAGGAAACAGTCAATGAATATTTGTTCATTGACTGATTTTTTTTTTTTTTGTAGAATAATACCTGTGTTGTTTAGTGTATTTCAGAAGGATGTTTCTATGGGCTTGGTTGTCAAATTGGAAACTAACTAGTTGTTGTATCTCCAACTTGAAAATTCATGATTTATGTAAGTTTATTAAAGATTCAGAGAGTTTAGATCATCAGAGCATCTGTTTAACTGGTTTTTTGGGTTTTTTGTTTTTGTTTTTTTGTTTTTGTTTTTTTGAGACAGGGTCCCTCTATGTAGTTCAGATTGTCCTTGAACTCACTATGTAGCCCAGGCTGGCCTCAAATTCATGACTATCCTCCTGCCTCAGCCTCCTGAGTGCCCCAATTACAGGCGTGCACCACCATACCCATTGATTGATTGATTTCTTGATCAATTGATTGGCTGATTAAAGCGTTGTCTGGTGTTTTAGGCAGATGACTGAACCCAGAATCAGAGCTTACATTCTAATCCTTCCTATGACCTTTGCCCAGACAGGCCCTCTCTCAAAACCCTAGTCTCCACATCCATAAAATGGGGAGTAAGACACTTGCCTAAACTTGGAAGCCGGTAGCAAAGCACAGAAAGTAGGAATGGAGAGAGAAGACAGTAAGGGCCGCACCCAGCACTGCGGGGTCGGAGTGCTGGGGTGGGGCTTCGTGGGCGGCTGACGCTGCCATTGATTGTCCTGTGAGGCTCAATGTGGAAAGGATCAACTGGGAGTTCCCGGAGGGGCCTCTGGGGAAATTCCTCCCCAAGCCTGCCCTGACCCCTGTGTGCTAAGAGGGCTGAGTTACCCTCCAGGAGGAGCCCTCCCTTCCCGGGTAAAGGACTTCCCAGGGACCCAAGAGAGCCAAGAGGCCTTATCCAAATGCCCCCCAGCCCGAATGCAGGACAGAACGGACAGCTCCCTGTGCTAGCGCGCCTCAGCGGGAGCCCCTGCTCCAAACTGCCCACCCCTGCCCTCTGCCTGGCACACGCCTTCTGATCTTTAAACCACCTCCGGCATCACCTCCTCTGGGGAGCGGTCCCCGACAGCTCCTCCCTCTTCAGTGCACCCCAGCTACCAACCACTTCCTCATTTGGGCGCCCTGAGCCTTGGCCAGTCATTCATTCCTTGAAAGAAAAAAAAAAAACCTTTACTGGGGTGTCTTCCTTGCTCGAGGCACTCGCCAAGTGTGGAGGAAAGAGCAGTGAGGGGTCATATACTGTAAATGAAATAGTGCGCGCTCACGGAGCTCACAAGCACACCCAGGATGCTCCTCCAGCCTCTCTAGTCCCTGTCTGTTCCCCAAGCTGCACGGAGCTGGTCACGGCCAGAAGCTCTGATACTGCTCCGTGCCCACCGTGCCCAGGGCTATTGTTTAAGTGCAACGGAATATGAAGGAGCTTGTTACCTCCCAACTCCTCGGTCACCCGCACTCTCTCCTGAGACTTCTGGGCAGGTCTTTACCCACAACTGAAGCACTAGTGCCCAGAGAATGCCATAGTTGGGCACCTAACAGTCTGCTTGGCCAGTGTCAGGTCTACCCTGTTACATTTGTCTAATGACACCCGTTCCTGCACCTGGGACCACATCGAGCACATAGTGAGCTCTTGGCTATCTGTTCAGGGAAGAAAAAAGAGGGAAGGAAAAGAAGAGGAGAAAAGAATTCTAGCCCTAACACCATTTATCTATTTACATCTATTTAGATTTGCCACCTAACCTTTCTGAACTTACTGAGTTACTCGTTCTCACTGCTGCAGTGTGGTCCACAGATGGACAACTCGGTTTAGCCTGGGATCTCATTAGACACAGAGTCCCAGGCCAACCCAGACCTGCTGAATCTGGGTCCACAGTTTGACAAGATCCCAGGTGTTGTGCATGCCCTCGGACGTTTGAGAAGCGCAGTTCTCAGCTCTGAGGAAGATGCCAGACCTGCCGACCTCCCGGGAGAGTGACGGGTGTCCGGTGGGATGACTAATGTGAAAACGTTTTGAATACTGGAACATACTGAGCAGATGAGCTAGACTGCTATGATTATTCTTTCAATTAATAATAGCCCTTGCAGAAAAACCACTTTATAGTTCTGTTTTTAAAACCTCATTACATGTTATTCAAATGTGCTATTAAAAGTTATATTCTCGTCCACTGAGCTTTGCAGACCCCAAGCCTTCTACACCGGCTGGAGCCTGGACTTGAGGACAAGAGCGAGGGTCCTGCTTATGATGGTCGCCAGGGGCCTGTTTGAATGCAAATTTGTATCCCACAACACTCTGCGGACTGATTGATCCTGGGAAAGAAGGAGATGTCGGGAATCCAGTTCCTCAGAGAAAGGAAAATCTAAGTAGAGGCAGAGGGTGGAAAAAGACAAGCCTGGGGTTTCACGCTGGTCGGCGGGCTTACACTGCATGCCTGTGATCTTCTGCCTTTCAGCCTCTGCCAAGCCATGTGGAAGGAAAAGAGGGAGCAAAAGAGAAGGAGCAGACGCTGGTGGGATTACCTCAGCCACAGGCTGGGCAGTGGGCCGCCACCAAGAGCCCTTCAGGGGAGCAGCCACAGACGCAGCTGCAAGTCACTGCGAGGGCTTTTGATGCTAGACTGGCCTGGAGCCCACAGCCAGGCCACCAGCCCCATCAGCTTTTGGCGACAAGATAAAGGCTAAGAGTGGGTTAGGGAGATGCAGCTTGGACTCAGTTAAGGGAGGGGGCAAGAGAAAGTGAATGCCATGATCAGCTAAGGTAGAAACTGATAATTGGTCGGGACTGCTGAGAGAGCCAGAATACCAAGCGCCTGAGGTGTCTGGGCTGCTCTCTGCTCCGAGTCAGGTCTACAGGCTCAGCCAGGGTAAGCAACTGTGAGGCAACAAAACCCCAAGGTGGGGCTGGTGGTTCCCCCACGGGGTTCTGCCTGTGGCTCAGCCATAAACTCCAAATCTACTATCACAGTCTCTTCCTCTTCTTTGTCCTTTCCAGGTACAAATCTCCTAGCACTCTGCCTGGCTCACACTGCCCCCTGCCAGCCTGACCCCTCGGCCCTTCCAAACTGCAACCCTGATTCTGACCCAGGATCTGTCCTCATTTGTATCGCTTAATGCTCATTCTCCAAGTCCGTCAGTCCGGGGCTCGCTGGCGTGTCCGCTGAGCCAGGCCCCTGTGCTGAGCACCAGTGACGGGGAGGGGGGTCGGACATGAGAGACCCCACAGTCTAGACAGCCGAGGGCAACCAGAGGGGATCGGTTCTATCTCCACAGGAAGTACAGGGGACCCAGGGAACACAGCCAAAGCCAGAAGGGGAGGCTAGTAGTAGGGAGGCTTCCGGGGAGGGCTTGAAGGACTAGAAACTGCACCCTGCTAAAGACACAGCCAAAAGGCACTTGAGTCAGGAAGTGACACTCAGTCCCGCTGGAATCAGAGCTGCAAGGCTAACATGGTGAGATGCCGTTCTGTACCCACTGATGTAAAAGCTGGTGAGGACTGAGGTGTGTGTGCAGCCTGGTGCCCTGCTGGGGTCTGGGACTAAGGGCAGTAAACCCAGGCCCCACTGAGAGCCCTTGAGCAATCCTGCACATGGGTACACACCAGACAGAGACCGGTGCCCTGATCCCTGAAGGGCAGGTTCAAGAATGCTCATTAGGGCATTAATTAGGGAAGAAAAATATAGTGTGTATGCATGGTGCATGTGCAGTTAGAGGCCATGAACTAGACTCTAGAGGGACATGCATGATACGGATGGATCCCAAAAACATGTGCTAGTGAGAAAAAATCAGAAACAGAAGGTGCTAAGGCAAAATGCCAGTTATGTAAATTAAAAACATACATAAAGAAAACAAACAACACCCCATAGTTTTCAAAGAAACGTGTATTTCCAGGGTCATGCACTAAACACACGAGAGTGGGGACCTATAAGGGAGAAGGAAATGAAGGGATAGAAAAATCAGGAAACCCAACAAACCAAGAGGAAGGTCTAGCAGGAAAGATGAGGATAATGAGTGGCCATAAGGAGGACAGTAATTTAATAAACTAGCTGCACCAACCCAAGATTTTTTAAAAAAAAGAAAAAAAAAATCAGGAAAGCGTTGGAGTCTAGGCTGAGAGAACCAGAGGTGCAGAGACCCAGAGGCAACAGAGGTGACACAGGAGAGCCTGGCTGGGAAGGGAGGGGACCGGGTGGGGAGGGAGGAGGCTATGATGGATGGTGAGGCCAGACCATGTACCATGGTGAGGACTCTGCACTTCTTCTCTGATTTCCTGGGCACCCCTGGAAGGGCTATAAAACACGGTGGGACTTGCTCAGAGTTGGGTTTTAGACATTCTCGTAGAACCACAGATTTGTGGAACACCATGAATAGATGTGACCAGAACCTGCCCACCCCCTCACTCATACAGATCCAAGGGTAGAAAGGTTGCCCCGGACTTTATTGTCTACAAAGCTCTTCCTTACTCAGAATCTCACTCGGTCCCCACAACACCCACAAGAACCGTGCCACCAGAGAGACATGGCAAGTACTGCCACGTTATAGAGGAGTTTACTCAGGCTCAGGAAGGCAGAGAATCTTGTACTCTTCAGAACACAGAATTTCAGCCTGCTTTCCACAAGTTACAAGACCCAAAGAAGCTTTGTCAAAGTTAAACTGAATTAAAATGTGTCTAGTTTAATTGAACTAATCAATTAGGTTTAAATGGCTTTGCTTTATGCTCAGTCGAATCCATTCATTCACTGAGAAAACAGGTTTTTTTAGTGCCTAATGCTTGTCAGCATGTGCCAGATGTGGGCAATGCAGCCGTGTATGAGACAGTACTGACCCGCTCAGAGATAACAGACAGGCAGGAGAGACCAATTTTAAACAAGTCTCTGGGATCTCACGCTGTGGTAGCCACGTGGGCCTTCATGTCCCTTGAACCCACATGCCGCAGTGCTGTCTCAGGGCCTTTGCCTTCATAATTAGAGCCCTCACATCACTCCGTTCAGTCACTGCTCAAATATGTCTTCAGGGAAGCTTTTTACGCACCGTACTTCTTAGTGGCCACCAGGACTACTAATCCAGCCTCCCCACCACTGTTCTCTATCCACTTATCCTGCTGAATTCGTCTATACTGCTTTTATCACTGCCTAGAGGTAAGCAAATATGTACATTTGTTTATATATTTTTATTTTATTTCTATTTTCAAGCAATGTAAGCTCAAGCAGGGTAGACGCTTTGTCAGCTTTGTACTGCAACACCTCCAACACCAGAATTCCTGGCATGTAACCAAACACATATAGGAAATGTTTACAGGTTGGATCATCGATATATAAAAAAACTGTAGAAATCAGTCAAATGAAGACCAGTGAGTTGACTTACAGTTGGGTTATATTGGGCCAGGAAGGGTCTATTCAATAGTTTATTTAATAAATATTAACTAAGCATGTATCAGATGCTGTTTTATGCCCTCCCAGAGTCCATATTCAAGGAGAGTTATTGGTGGGTTGAGACAAATTAAATCGAAATTAGAAAACTCTAGTTGAGCATGAGTGAAACTGGGTTGGTTCCAGCAGAACTGCATTGTTTTACGTTGGACTGGAGTAATCCAAGAAGTGGAGGACCAGCCAAGGCCCAGATGCCTTGGACTAAGAGCCGAGCCGTACCGGGCTCAGGTGAATGAAGTTATGATAGGCTGGATTAGGCCGGGTTGTACTGATTGAAGTCAGGTTGAGTGGAGAGGAGTGAGTCGGATCAAGTTGAAAGTATCATTTGTGCTATAAAAAGGGTTTGGCTTTTTGAGTTGGAGAGACACGCAGTAGGCGGAGTCAAATGGAGTTTGATTGGACTGAGTCTGGAGGGTGGGGATGGATAGACCTGAGCAAGGTTGAATTAAACAGGGCTTCACTGAACTGGGTTGAGGGAGAGAGTTTATGCTGAATTTCTGAGCCGTGTCAACTTGGGTCCTATTGAGGCACATTTCTTTGAGCAGAACTGCGTGGGATTCAGGTGAAAGGAGGGATCATAGCTGGGCTAGGCTGTCTGAGCTCCCAAGATGAATGGATCTGTATTGAGTGAGGCTGTCCAGACCAGCGAGGACCTAAAACAATGCGGACACCAACAAAGCACAGACTCAGGCAGCCTGGAGGAACAGCCAGCACCCCGTCCTTCCAGTGTGCTCTGGAATCCTCCACATCCCTCAGGACTGCCTTCCTTCCCACCAGACTGGAGAAGCCTACATCTTCCAGCCTCTCATCCCCAAACCATCTGCCACCTTTTTCAGACATTCACTTTGGACAAGTCCCTGAGAGGTCTCCAACCCAGATCCCTGTATCACCTCCAGTGGAGCCTTCCTATCCAGAGACAAAGGTCACAGGCTGAGCAGCACACATCTCTTCTCTCCCCTTCAGCTTCCTGGATGAGCTCCCTGGCAGCCATCTGCTTAGAGACCAAAGATGTCAGGGCACCAGCCACAGGGGCTATGCTCAGCCTTCTTGGCCATGTGAAGACCACAGCGGAGCTCCATGCAGCTGCCCCCAGTCCCTTGGTGCCGAGGGACCTACAAGCACGGCTTGCCCTTGGTGTCTGACTCCAAGGCAGCAGCATCAGCAGCACCTCGTAACTAGCTAACCCAAGACATGCTCCTCCCCAAATCAGCCCTGGGCGAAATCATAGCCATGCCTGGCTCATGGGGACTTCAAGGTCAGGAAGACCTCTCCAGAGCCCCCATCTCCTGCCCTCCACAGGCCACCCTCAGAGCCAGAGAGAGCTGGAGGCTGGGTTCTCCTCAGTCTCTGTGACCACCACTACTCCCTCTCTTCGCTGCCTCTCACCCACCCCAGCCCTTGCCCAGATCTCTACCAATTCTCGGTAATCTTCCCTTGTGGAGGCCACGATTTCAAGGAAACCACACACACACACACACACAAACACACAAACACACACACACACACACACACACACCCCTCTTTGTTTTCCAAGGTGAGAGAGGAAAGTCATCTGTGAGATGGGTTTAACACATAGTGCACACACACAAAATCTTTTGTAAAATTAAAAAAAATACAACCTCGGATGTTTGTCTCCTCCCAACATTTATAAGAAGGAAATGAGCCAGAAGAAGAGACTAAATAGGAAATAAGAAAATACTGGCTATGATGAGATGTGTCATTATGAGAAGGGGAAATGGGAGCAAGGACCCGAGATGCACAGAATGTCTTGCTGGGACTTTAAAGGCACAAAAACGCTTCTCTCCCTGGTGTCCTCCTGCCCCCTCACTCTCTGGGACTACGGAAAGCAGAGGAAAGGAAAACGGGGGTGACCCCCCACCCAGCATGAGAGGCACTGCCAGAAGTTGAGTGAGACAGAGAGGGTATGTCAGGGCCTCAGGGGGCAGAGTCTTGTAGGTCCCTTGTGCTCTGTCTGCCCCAGGACCTTTATGCCTACAACTTCCTCTGTCTAGAGCTCTCCCTGCCTTTACATATACATTTCTTCCTCCCCTTTGGATGACCGACTCCCACATAGGCTGCAAACCTCAGTAAGGGGTCACCGTCTAAGGAATGCCTTTCCTGACTCCCCCCGCCATCCCCAGCCAACCTCACGGCACTCTGCACCTTTCCACTGCAGTACTCACAGTGTCCACTCAACTCCTAAGTGCTTTTCTCTCCCTTTGGAATGGGAGCTCCACAAAGCTGGACCCTTGTATACTGCTCATCACTCTATCCCAGCACTTCATAACACACAGAAGGTGCCCAACTAATATTGATGAGTGTGGGAATTAATCCACTATACACCCAGTTGACACATGCATGAAGTAGGTGAAGAGGGACACTCTGGTTCACACACAGTTAGTGGCTGAGCCAAAACTAGAACTCAGAACCCCCTTTCCAACTCCTGAGCTAAGGGACCAATTCCTCTTCCACATTTGGACAAGCCACGGAGGAGGGCAAACACCGAGGCAGAGGCTGGTGTGCATTATGACTCCCTGGGGACCTCCCTGCCCCCTCACTCATCTCTGAAAGACTCTGCTCTCTAAAGTCACTGCCAAGAGCCGGGCCTGGAAACACCTCCCAGCCCTAATCCAAGGCATCTACCATCAAATCCCCTCCTGATTACCCACTGCAGCAGGGCAGGCATGGGGTGGAAAGGAAGGAGCCTCGTGTGGATCAGAAACAACTGTCCGACTGCCTGGCAATTCACTCCTGAGCCTTGAGCTCAGTTCAGCCCCCAGCCCTGAGAACCCTCCCTGCTTCCCACTCACCAAGTGGAGGTATCACCCATTATGTCCCAGGCCTTCCCGGAATTTCATCTTCATAAGAGCATCTGGAAGTAGATACTGTTGTAATCTCCCTTATACAGATTAGAAAACTGAGACTCAGAGAGTTCATGTTACTTGCCCAGAACCCCACAGCAGGCAGAAGCAGGATAAGATCTACCTGACTGCGACAGCAGCGCACTGCACCTCCGCAATGCCCATCCTCAGCCGGCCTCTCCTGGAACCAGCACCAGGCCTCGCATGCCATCGCTCTTACACATGCTTGGGCTTTGGCTTCCTTGGGCCAGCAGGCCCTAACGGCTGTAGGAAAATCTCCAGGTGACACTGGACCAGAGAGGAACCTAAGCAGCCAAGTGTCAGAACTCAACCCAAGAACGAACTTTGCACGCAAACACTGCCATGCACACACACATATGCACACACACACGTCTTTCAGTCAGAGCAGAGCCGGGCGCCCTTGCTTTGCCGTGCACAGCAATGTGTGCTACCGAAAGTCATCTGAGGAGCACCACTGGCTACAGAGCCTCTCCAGAGAGGCCTTCCTGGTGGGCAGCACGAGACAACCTCCCTGCTCCCACCTTTCCAACCCAAGTGGGACTTTCGCCAACCTGGAGGTGGGGCTGCACATGAGCAGAGAGGCACAGGCCAGATGGGGCAAGGTACAGGGGAAGCCTGGTAGCCCGTGGCTGGCTGGGGTAATCCACAGGCAGAGAGGGCTGGAGACAGAAGAGAGTATCCTGCCCCCAAACGGTTGGCCTGAGTTGACTCACTCGAACCCAAGCCAAGGAGCATTTTGCTAAAGAAGCAAGCTGAACTCTTCCAAAATGCCAATGTCATGAAAGCCAGCAAAGCTGGGAAGCTGTTTGAAATTAAAAGAGGCTGAAGAGCTACGACAACCTTCAGAATAAAATGCTCTGGAGAGCTTTATTAGAAAATTGAGAAAATCTGAACGTATGGTGTCAAAGTTAAAATTTTAGACCAGCCGTATTGTGGTTATAGAGAATGTCCTTTTTTGAGACACATGGTGAAGTTGGAGGAGAAAGGTTCGTTATTTACTCACAATGAGAGAGACATGCGAAGAAAGGATGGAGGGTGGGAGAGAAAGAAAGAGAAAATACGTTAGAGATTAGTGAATCCAGATAAAGGGCATAGGGAATGTTGTATGATTCTTACAACTTTTCTGTTAAATTTCTGAAAATGAAAAGCAAGGGAGGGTGATCCACTTGACCGAGAAAATAAGGGAAAGTACCACAAAGCAGATGTAGGAATGGCTGTGAGGCTGGCAGGGCACAACTGAGCCAGCCTCCATTGAGGAAAGGGGAGGGGGGAGTCTCTTACAGCCAGGCCACGGAGGGCCTTCAAATCCAGGAGGGAGGCGAGCTGTGGTCCCCAGAGCTGGAGCAAAAGAGGAAAGTGACACATGCAGCAACGACATGGGTGGGATGATCCCAAAAGAGAAAGAAAGAGTGGGCCTGGTGGCACATGCTGGTAATTCCAGCACTCTGGGATGCTGAGGCAGGAGAACTGCAAGTTCAAGCTCAGCCCGGGCAACTTAGTGACTTGGTGAGATCTTGTCTAAAAATGTAAAAAAAGAAAATAAAAAGGGCTGGGATATAACTCAGTGTGAAGACCTCGGGTTCAATCCCCAGTACAGAAAGAAAGAGAGAGACTAAGTCAGAGAGAGAGGCTGGAAGCAAGGAGGAGCCGGAAGGGGAGAAGAGGCCAGGCCATGAGCCACAGGGATGACATCCACCAAGATAGCGGGAAAGCAACAGGTGAGAGGCCGGGAGGTAAAAGTGCATCGGCTTAGGCACCAGCTCACCCCCACTGCTGACACTCTTCAGCACACACAGGTTGGATGTGGCGTGACAAGGCAGAGATGGACTGTGGGTGACAGTCCAGCCAGGACCCACCTCTCCCCATTGTTCGTTGCCTCTGTTTCTTCATCCGTGAAGGACAAGTAACAGCCACGTCTACTTTCTGGATTGGTTGTTGTATCGGTAACCTGTGTGAAGTGCTCAGAAAGTGCATGACGCTAATAACCCTGCTAACTCTCATCTGTGAAATGGGGGTTACATGTTCCCAGCTCTAGGTGCCCACAAGGCAGCCATGATTAAAACAGACAAAAGACTCTGCCCTGCAGAGAGACAAAAAACAACAGAAACTGTTCAAATCTACCATGGAGAAAGATAAAGTAGGAGAGGAAGGGGGTCCTGGGGAGCAGGAGGTACAAAGCGGGGTCCCATCTGAAACCCACTGTCCAGGAGAGCCTCACAGGAAAGGAGACATGTGGGCATTTTACAAAGAGGTGAGGAGGGGGTTGTCCGATCCGAGGACACTTTCCCAGGCAGGGGACAGTAGGTATGAGTTTTCCCAGGTGGGAAGGGGACAGATGTGGTGAGGAGCAGCCAGGAAACCGGGGACTGAGCAGAAGGGTGAAGAGCAGCCAGGGACAGAGGTGGGGAGGGCAAGGCGGGTCTGGCCAGGCTTTTTAGGACCTTCTTGGCTCCAAAGCCCACAACAGAGAGGGAAGAAAGGCAGGAATTGGGAAGCTTATTTAGTAATACAGTCGTGAGAGGTGGTCCTGGGCCGTGGTAGCAGCAGCGGAGGCTGAGAAGTGGTCGGATGGTTATTATGGTTTAAATATAAAGCGTACCTGAACAGAACTCCAATAGCACAAGAAATAATACCAAGAATCAACGAATGGGACTACATCAAATTAAAAAGGTTCTGCACAACGAAGGAAACAATCAACAGAGTGAAGAGACAATCCACACACAATGTGGGGAAGGTTGCCAGGTTCTCTTCTGATAGACTGATATTTAGAATACATAAAGAACTCAAAATAAATTAACCCACAAAAAGCCAACGATCCAATCAAAACATAGGTAAACGAATCGAATAGACACTACTCAAAAGAAAAAGTACAAATGGACAAAGGACATGAAAAGACGTTCATCATCTTTAGCCATCAGGGAAACGCAGGTTAAATCGACTCTGAAATTTCTTCTTATTCCAGTCAGAATGGCTGTCGCACAAAGAACCACGAATGCTGATGAAGTTGTAGGATGAAAGGAACTTTCTACATTGTTAATGGGACTATAAATTGGTACAACTGATACAAAAATAAGTATGGAGATTTGAGCCCTCAAAAAAAATTAAAAATTGAAATTTCACTTGACCCAGAAATATACCTTTCCTGGGTATCTTCCTAGAGAAGTTAAAGATACCACATCATAGTGATACATGCGTACCCGTGTTTATTGTAGCACAATTCACAGCGGCTGAGCTCTGGAAGCAGAGCCTATCGATGGATGCATAGATAAAATACACACAATGGAATTTTATTCAGCCATCAAGAAGAATTAATTCATGTCATTTGAAGGAAAATGGATGGCTCTTAAGACCACAGTGTTAAGTGAAATAAATCAGACACAGAAAGTTAAATATGGAATTGTTTCTGTTACATGAAAAGCCCAGAATATAAATAAAGCATAAAATAAAGAGAGACTTTTTGGAGCAGGGAAGGGGTGAAGGGAAAGGAAAGAAGGATGTGAATATCATGTGTTACAAGCAATTTAAAAAAATTAAGAAGAAATGTACCCCAACAACTCAGGTATTCAGGAATTAATCCCAGAGGTGGAGCCTACAGAGTCTAAGGGTACTAACCTCATCAGTGGACTAATCCATTGATGAGTTCATAGCTGAACGAGCTATTAGGCACTAGGGCCCACTTGGAGGAAGTAAGTCACTGGGAATATGCTTTTGAAGGATCTATCCTCTCCCTCCCCTTCCCCCTCCCCTCCCCCTCCCCCTCCTTCTACACCCTTCCACCATGATGTTTCTGCCTTGGAGTCAGCCAAAAATGAATTGAAACCTCTGAAACCTTCAGCTAAAATAAATCCTTCCTCCTCTAAACTGTTTTTGTCTGGTATTTTGTCCCAGCAATGGAAGGATGACAAATACAATGGTGAATAATTGTTTTTTTGTTTTTGTTCTTGTTTTTTTTGAGACAGGGCCTCACTATATTGCCCAGGTTGGCTTTGAACTCCTGGGCTTACATAATCCTCTTACCTCAGCTTCACCAATAGCTAGGACTACAGGTAGTGCCACCATGACTAGTTTGATGATGAATAAATTTTAGGAGGTAGAATCAGCAGTTTCCTGACAGAGGGTCACGTGATTCTCCTGCCTGGCTCTTGCAAAGTCTAGAAAAATGTGTACAAAGGGTCTTGAGGTTATGCCATGAGCCATGGACCTGGGCCCCAGCAGTAGACATTCATTAAATGGCCCTTAGGACTCATGTGTGACAGCATGGAAAGCTACAGCCTTCCATGAAAGCCTCTATAGTGCAGCCAAGCAAGAGAGGGGTCTCCCCAGAGCCTCGGGCCCCTCCCCACCACTCCCTGCCCGGATGGGCCCGCAGAGGCCACAGGTTACAGAGAGGGAGCTCACACCCCGGCAAAGATTGATGCCTTTTAAACAGACCCAGAGCGAGAAGGACAGAGAAAGTCAATATTTGTCCGAGCAAGCCAAACAGGCAGGCTCGCCCAGGAATGTGAGGGAGGGAGGGAGGCCCAATGCCCAGAGAACATTATTTCAACAGACAGATATTTGGAAACCGTCGCTGTCCTGGCAGTGGGGGAGGGGACAATTCATCCAGCCCTCCTCCTGCCCAGGGACAGATGCGACCAGGTCAGGCGGTGCGGGGGCAACCAGAGAGTGGGGAGAGGGGAGGCAGATTCTCAGTCACCAGCAAAAGAGAGACCCACCACTTCCCTGTACTGGAAATAAAGGGAAGGTCAGTGAGGGAAAGAGATTTGCCCCAGGACAGGCAGGTACCATCCTCCAGCAGCTCATCCCATCTCTCAGGCTGATTGTCGCCTGCTCTGTGTGGCTCTCCACCATCCCAGCCCTGCCTACCTGCGCTGTCTCACCTCGCCTTACCCCAACCGATCTGAGCATTTATGGCCCCAACACACCTGGTGTCATGATGGTTCTCACCAGCACACTTTGCACATCCTGTTCCTCTCAAGACACACCTTTTGTAACTGCAACTCATTCTTCGGAACCTGGTTCAAGGTTCACCTATACCCGCAGGACTCTGGCTTTGAGGTTAAAAGCTTGTGGCCTGAGACCAAGGAAGGCCGGTCTGCCAGTCCCCGGCTGGGTGACTTTAGGCAGTTTCCTTGACCTTCCTAAACTCTAGTTTTCTCATCTAGCGTGGTAGCGTGGTAGACTGAATGTGGTGCCCCAGATGTCCATAACCTCCTCCCTACAGTTTGTAAGTACGATACTCTGCAGGACTAAAGGGATCTTGCAGGTATGGTTTGGTTAAGGATCTTGAGATGGGAGGATCATCCAGATTATCTCCACTGTTACTACCAGGGTCCCTGAAGAGGGAGGCAGGAAGGTCACAGTGTGAGTGGGAGCTGTGACAGCTGAAGCAGAGACTGGAGTATGCAGGGTCCATGAGCTGTGGAAAGCCAGCAGCCCCGCAAGGCTGGAATAAGGTAAGCATGGATGCACCCCTCAACAGCCCATCCAGCACCTTGACCCTAGTCCAGAGGGACTCGGTTTAACTCTGACACCCAGAACTGTAAGATGACGGACGTCTGTTGTTTTAAACCACTAACATTGTCAAGATTTGTTATAACAGCCATGGGAAATGGGTTCAGCCGAATACTACATTCATACCTCCAGGGTTCTTGTAAGAACTCAATGACATCACACATAAAAAGCCCTTAGTGCTGCACCTGAGGTAGAGAAAGGGCGCAAGAGGCTCAAAGTGTCCCCACTGGTGCTGTCACAGCACCCCCTTTACGGTCCCTGACAACTCGGCCTTTAATTGGCTGTTTACGTCTTGGCCTGTCCCTCCAGACTGCCAGCAATCTGAGGGCAGATACACAGTATCACATTAATCTTGGTATCACCAAGTCCAGCCACTTAGCAAGTACTCAATAAATGTGGCCTGAATGAATGGATGCTGGTACTTGTCTACACCCAGTGAAGGTTTAATCACACCACTGAGTGCAGTAGAAACCCAGAGACAGAGCAACGGAGCTCTAGAACCCACAGGACCAACCTTAGAATCCAAGTGCCAGAAGAGGTCGGAAATGGCCGGGTTGGGCAGGGCAGACAGGCAAATGCATGTCCATGGCCCAGCTGGTCTTGTCTGCACTGTAGACGTCCAGGCGGCTTTTCCTTGCTGACATCGTGAGAGGCTGAAGTTGCCGGGCAGTGCCCAGAGAGACGGCTTACTACCTCTGGGATTCAGGTCTCCACATCTGGCTGCTGCCTCCAGGTCAGAGGTGATGCTTGTAATAGTGATTCACATGGCCAGCAGTCTACCTACAGAGCAGTGGTGATGAAGCAGATGATCACCATCCAGTGGCCACTACTATGTGCCAGATATCGTGTGAAGCACTTTACATCATTATTCTATGTCACGCCCAAGTGTCTACTGATACTTGCATTCAGGGAAGAGCCTGAAGTTCAGACAGGTTGTGCAATTTGTCCCACATCACACAGCTCACCAGTAGTGGGTGAAGACTCAAAGCCTCGTCCATTTGTTCCAAGAGCCAATTCTAATCATCCCCAGCCTCCACTAGCTCTTTAGCTTCCAGAGGCTCAGATTTGTCATCCTTATAGAACCTGTATGGACCTCAACACAGACAGCCTGATGTACTTGTGTTGAATGACTTCTAGAGTCATTCAACAAACATTTGTCAAACTTCTTCTGGGTCAGGACTCGCTCTGGGCATTGGGCACAGAAAGGCAGTCCAGCCCAGCTGGGAGATAGACCCTGATCAATCACAACACAATGGTAAGGACCAGGATAGTGGGACTTGGAGGCCACGAAGACTCAGTTGTGGCCATCAAAACCCGACAGGCATTAGAAATAAAGCTCTCTTGGTAACAGACAAACACACGGGGGGACCTCTGAGCCAAAGAAACAGCACACACAAAGCCCCAGAGGCAAGAGTGGGACACATACAGGAAAACAGGGGCCATTTGGGGTGGCTGAAGCTTGGTGGGTCAGAGAGGGGTGAGCTGGAGGAGCGTGGGCAGGACTGGACATAGACCACAGTGGAGAGTGCCCTGGAGTGGGGTGGTATGCAAAGGCTGTGAGCAAGGGAAGCGCTTGGTCAAATTTCATCTTTCTAAAATAATACCACCACCACCTGTCATATATCCTTGTACTTGTTGTGCCTCAGCCCTTTTTCTAAGTACCCTCCTGTCTTAGTTAGATTTTCAGAGCCAATGGTCATAAGAGAGCAGATTTAATAGAGGACATTAATAGAGTATAATATTCACCCAGAAGCCAAATGCAGAAGGTGCTGAATGTCCATCTAGGCACTGGAGACTCAAAAGATCCAATTGAGGGCTGGGAGCCCACAGCACTGTCCCACATCCGTCCGTGTCTGCACATAATGGCAGAAAAGATCTTCCCTGGAACCAGGATACGATGCTCGCAGCAGAGGTGACAACCAGAGCTCCTCCGAAGCAACAGCAGCCATCCTCGACGACAGCAAGGCCCCGAGCTCCTTCCTCGACGAGGACAGCTGAGCCCTCTCCGGAAGAACCAGCCGCAGCAGAGCTTCTCCTGGGAAACAGCCTGCCAACTTGCTACGGCTCCCACTCTGTCTTATGTTGCATCAGCAACAACCCGCAGGTGGATCTCGTACGCCCAGCATCACACCAACTCAGTCCAGCTGGGCGTTCTGGTGCAAGTTGACCACATTAGGTCTACCACACCTACATAGATTGATTTGCTTACATCACTAACACTGTATAACAGGCCCAGTTTACAGATGAGGAAACTACAGCGCAGAGAGGTTGGCTAATTGCCCAAGGCCACAGAAATAGTAAGTGGCAGAAACGAGATTTGAACCCAGACGATCTGTCTTCAGGGCCCAGGTGCTCATCCTGGCTGAATTCTTCTAGGAGGCAGGATTTTAAACATGGGTAAATGACACCCGAACCCCGCACTGGGTGGAGCCAAGGCAGGAGGACAGTGAGGAGGTCCAGCCCGGGAAGAGGAACCCTGCTCTCCAAGCTGCTCTGGACACAAGGTCAACCACACACAACCTGGTCCCCCCTGGACTGCAGCCCACGGTGTGCTGACGCTGAGAACCACCCCCCACCCGCCCACAATGCTGCAGCTAGCTCTGGGGCACTGCCTTATCATCTTCCCAGATTTCTCTGGGGTTCCTCCAAGCTCCGACTTCCACTTAGTGGAAGGCAGGCCTTTCCGCTTTGCTGCAGATGCTATCTCCCGTGTGTTTCCCATTAGCAGAGCGATTAGCACTCATCCATTTGCATAAGCACAGAGGCCCCCACACCAAGCAAGCCTCGGTCTCTGCTTGGCTGGAAAGCCATGCAAAATCATCTTGAGGGCTTCTTGGAGGCCACTTGTCCTTTCTGTATGCCTCAGTCTCCCCCATTTTAAAGTGGGGATAGTGATAGCATGTGCTCCGCAGGGCCATTGTGAGGATCACATAAAGTGTAATCAATGAAGTGTCATACGAAAGGGCTAGCAGCCTGTTCTTAATGCCCTGCAACACATCATCGCAGAGTAAATATCCTACTGTCCAGTTCCATCAGAGCCATTTTTAGGGGATTAATAATACTTTTTTGACAAATAAAATTTTATATATATATATAAAGGGAAAATTGTTATGTTTTAAATTATACATACAGTGCTGGCCTGGAGGCACATGCCTGTGATCCCAGCACTTAGGAGACTGAGGCAGGATTGCTGTGAGTTCAAAGCCAGCATCAGCTCCATATTGAATCCAAGGTCAGCCTGGAATACCTAGCAAGACCCTGTCTCAAAAATCCAAAAATACTAGCAGGCAGATGCCAGCACTCGGAGGCTGAGGCAGGAGGATTGCCATAAATTTGAGGCCAGCTTGGACAATATAGTGAGTTCAAGGCCTACGTAGTAAACTACATAGTGAGACTCTGTCTCAAAAAACGAAAAACAAAACAAAACAAAAGAAAAATTCCAACAATAAATAAATAAAACGTATACATAGTGAAATGATTAGCACACACTCAAGCTAATTAGCATATCCATCCCTCACATAATGGTCATTTGGGTAAGAACATTTAAGATCTACTGTCGTGGCAAACACCAAGTATATAGTGTAGTATTAACCTCAGTTACCACACTGCACACCATATCTCCACAACTCGCTCCTGCAAAACTGTAGCTTGGTACCCTTCAACCAACTCCTCTGGTGGCCAGTCTGCTACCTGCATTTCTCAATTCAGTTTCTCTAGATCCCACATATGAGCGCATGAAGAGGTTTATCTTTCTGTACCTGGCTTATTTTGCTTAGTTTTGTATCCTCCAGACTTACCTATGTCATCACAAATGGTAGCATTTCTTTCTTTTTTAAATACTAAATAGTACTCACACGCATATGTGTGCATGTGTTTGTGTGTGTGCCCCATTTTCTTTGTTCATTCATCCCTAGACAAGCAATCAGATTGTTTCCACAGCTCGGCTGTTGAGAAGAATGCTACAAGGAACATGGGAGTGCAGATACCTTTTCAAATGCCGACGCCACTTCCCCTGCCTGTGTGCTCAGACATGGAATTGACGGGTCTGCCACAGCTCTCCTGGACAGCAAGCAGGAGTGAACCTGCTTTACTCATGGATCAGGACTCAGGAATCACTGGCTCCTGGCAGGCAGTGAGCCAGGAGTTTTCGTGACATTTTGTGATGTTCTCTCATCTAATTCTTATAATTGTCCCCATTTTACAGACGGGAAAACAGGTGTGGAGATGCGAGGTCACTTCACACTCCTTTGGAGCCAGGCGTACCTGGTTCCACAAGCCTGTGCTCTCTCTGCTGGACCATGCTGTCCCCCTACTCAGCCTACCCAGACCTAGCACTCCTCAGAAACGCACTGAAAGCAACGAGCTGTTACGGAGCTGCCACCCGCCCCTCACCTCAGACACGTAAGTCAGGACGGCAGAAAGTGTTCTTTTGCAAAATAACACAAACGAGAGCCAGCGATTGCTAGACTTTTGCTAGATGACAGTGTTTTCATGAATTGAATATTCACAGGTAAGAGATTCCCAAGTTAGAGATGAAGAAACTGAGATGAAAAGAGAAAGCGACAGAGACAGACACAGACAGAGAGAGGCAGAGAGAGACAGAGAGAGGCAGGGTCTCTTAGCATCCTCCAGATCATGTAACTAGTAAATGGCAGAGCCAGGATTTGAACCTGGCATTTCAGACTTTATGCCCTTGATCTTTAACCTCTGCGTACGCAGTACTGGAGATACTGAGAGGCAAGTCACGTCTCCCCACTACATGCACACACACACATTTCCAATGACCCAGGACACTGTACCTGTTGTGGCCCAGCCCACCTACTTTATTGTATCCCGGATGTTGGTAAATAAGAAAATGTGATACATGCCAGAGTTCCAAGGATCATGTTCTCAGGCGCTGGCTGCTTCGGAATGAGCCACCCACTAGTACAGGAGAGGTGGGCAGCCTCAGGGCCCATTTTCCTACAGGACTTGTTGCTATTTAAGTACCATGGGCCTCAGATCACGCTCACGATATGAAGATTTGCTGCTGTTTCCAAGCCCTCGCTGAGGTCCATCTGTTACCTTTTAGAAGGGACTCACTGAGTTTCTGGGAAAGCGGATATGAGGACCTGTGCATACGCCATCCTGGCACCCAGCAGCCGTGCATGCCCAGTTTCCAGGCTGACTGTAAGGGGAGAAAACACCCAGGCCTCTTAGCATCCTCCTTTCGCCCCGTCCTGGGTGTCTCAGCCTGGCTTCCCTTCTCAGGGACTACCTGAGCCTTGTAGAAACCCAGTGAACCCTGAAAATATACTCCATCCATCCAGTGCCCGGACCACACAGCATCCGCTCCCATTCCCAGCATCCCGGGAGCCAGCTCCTTCAGGACTCGGGGTCCACCTAGAACCCCAACAATAGCTCTGACAGTAGGGGCCTTCGTCGATGACGGTACCTCTCTGAGATGCTGCTTCCAAAACTGACAAGGCTAGGCGGACTTGGTGTTGTCTACACAACCAACCCAGTCAGGGAAAAAAGAACAGAAACCATCCTGCAGGCCTGAACACAACCAACCGATTGCCAGGAAAATAGCCCGAAGAGCCAAGCCCGGAGGCCCAGCCTCCACGGTCTCCTGTGTCCATCTGTTCCTCAGATCACAGCCCACCAGGAAAAAAAAGCCAGGAAACTAAACACAAGATCAGAATCCCAGCATGCGAGTTCTGTCCCCGGCTTCCTGCGCGACCTTAGGAAAAGACATCTCTCCCTGAGCCCCTGGAAAATGAGGGATTGGCCTCACCCCCACCTATCCAGGCTGTACAGATTTCTATTGGCTGCTCCTATGGGCTCCCTGTTTTCGGAGAAGCACTCGCTACTGACCAGTTGCCACCCAGGAAGGTGTTTCCACTCTTCCTCCCACGTCTCCCTCCTGTTCACCCTGACCTCTTCCCTTTTGTTAAGAAAGAGGAGGCTTAACTCTGGAACAGGCTTAGAGAATCCTTGTGGGACACGGATCGGCCAAGGGCAGACCTGTTGGCTGGAAGCCCCCACCCTTCAGCCAAGCAATTGTCCCCTTAATTGAAGACATACTCGGCCTGTGGAGAGGCCAGCGGGGACCGACTCATTCGCACTTGGACCACGAGCCAGGCTGTGCGAAGAAGTTTGCTCTCTAGCTCAGAGGAGGAAGTGGACCTTTTCATGGAAATGACGAGCTTTTCTCTCCTCAGGAAAAGCACTTTTTTTTTTTTTAATGAGTAAACAAAAGAGCTGAGCCAAATTCGAGATTCGGCTGCAAACTCTAAACCAAGAAGCACAAGCCTCATTCTAGCCTCCGTCCCTGGGTTCCTCTCCTCTGTGGAGGTGTGGACTATGGGGTGGGGAGCAGGGGACAGAATTCCTCAGCAAGGCTGCAGCTGTTGACCAGAAGCCCTGAGAGGCTCCTGAAGATGGTGGGTCAAGACAGACAGAGACCACCCACTCCCCAAGGCCCACCTGCCCAGCCACCCCTCGCCACACTCCAGCTTGTGGTATCCTGCTCCTCCTATCCCCATCTCTAATCTAGAGAGGCCCACCAGAAAGGCCTCCAGCTCCAGCCTCCTGGGACCCCCGAGCTCATCAACAGTGAGCATGCCATGCATCTCCCAGGCTTCCTCACTGGCCAGCCGGTCGCCCCAGCCAGAAATCCTGCCCCTCCCTCTCCCACCAGCACATCCCCATCAGCCTGCAGAGATGATGCAGGATTGAGCCAGACGGGCCCCTGCTGACTGTCCACATCTCCCGATACACGCTGTGACTCCCCTACTCCGTTCTGCCTCCTGCCTTCACGCCTTTCCACAAGCTTCCCTAGCCAGGAATGCACCCTCCACCCAAGTTGGGTAACTCCCAGACACCTTCCTACCTTCGGCTCTGGGCATCGTCTCCTTCAGGTGGGGAGAATCCTGCCCATTCAGGCGGAACCCGGGGTTGGTCTGTCAGGCACCTGGTGTCACCCTCTAGTATATGTCTGATCCCTCAGTGTCTCCCCACGCCTGAGCAAGGGGTGGAACATAGCAGCACTCCAAAAGGGTTGGTTAAGTTGGGCAGGGGGGCGGACACCTGTAGTTTCAGCTATTCAGGAGCTGAGGAAGGAAGATTGTTTCAGCTCAAGAATTTGGAGCCAGCCTGGACAACATAGTGAGACCTTGTCAGGAAGCGAAGAAGAAGGGGTGAGGGGAGACTGAGCTGAACACTGACAGGGCAACATAAAAAAAAGATGGAGTTAGTAAGTTTATGTGCTGGACCCAGAAAGATCTAATGAGCTCCGTGTGCCCAGCTCTGTGTCATGAGTATCAGTTGCTCTAATAGGATTATTGGATAGAATTAAAAAGTGACAAGGTGACATCAAGCACCTAGCATAGAACTTGAGTGAGTGAAAACACGGATGGATGGAGGACTAGAGGTAAACTTCAGTGAACCACTAAAGACACAGTAGTGACCAATATTGACATCTCGCTAAGAAGTCATGGCTACCAACTCCACAGCCCTCTGTTGTTGTTTGTGACAACCTACTCTCTTCTGACACTATAGATGGCCTCACTGCATTACCAGCATCCCTCCTGCTCTCTTGGGCACCATGTTTTCTCCAGGAACAGGGCCATCCCTCCCTGCCCACTCCATACAGCTGGACTTGCTCTGCCCCGCCAAGAAGACCCCGACCCTTTCCTGGCCTGAAACAGGTCCTTCCTGAGATAGCAGGGGAAGAACTGCAGCTATCACTTCCTGTATGCACCCCACACAGCCATCACAGGCCCCACTCAGCTCACCTGACCCCACTTTTTCTCAGGGCGCCCCAGCCTGTGCACCCTCCAGGAGGGGGTTGGGAAACCCTAGCACACACTGCGGAGGCGGTGGTGTAACTGCAGTCACGAATAGAGATGACAGGCCTTGCAGGAGGAGGGAGGTGAGATGGGTGGGGGAGCCCCCCCCACCGCTCATTGTGTTCCCAGTGACCCCAGCAAGAAGCTCACCAAGGTCCCCTCCCACTGAAAGAGGCAATCAGGAGAACCACATGTGTATTTGCATAATATTTGCATTCAATTTTTTTCTCATTTACATACCCTGGGCCCATCCTCTTGGGTAGTTTAGGTAAGCATGTCCCTCCTGGCCTAGCGAGTGCCAGCCTTGTCTCAGAGCTTCTGAGGGCCCCTCTCTTAATCAGCGTAAGTCACCTAGGGCATGGGCTGGGGGCCAGGCTCCCAAGGATCACCACCAACCTGCGTAAGACTATGGACTAAAACCTCTACAAACTGGACCAAAATAAATCTCTCCTTCCTTCAGTTGTGGGTGTCAGGTATTTTATCCTAGTAATGGAGAATGTAACTAAGACACAGGTGAGTAGGGCCCTCTCCTGCGTCAGGGTCAGCCAGGCAGGGAGAGCGGAGAGCGGGGAGTGGAGGAGAGGTATCTGTCAGTCTCCATGTGCCACCTGTCCCCAAGCCCCACCACCACCTGCCTTCAGTGAAAACTAGAACAAGTGCAAAAGAGAATGGGACATTCTGACTGGGCTGGAGAAAGTGTGGAAGACTTTGGGAGACAATGACTTGAACGAAACTTCAAGAAGTGTGACTAGGTAAAGGAGGCCACAGTGGTGAGGGACAGAGGCCATTCACCCACAGCGTGATTTCACTATCCATTTTGCACATTAGATCGATGATTGACAGACAACAGATGCGTGGATTACATTGATGGATGATAAATGATTACTGGATAACAGATGACGGATAGACAAATAATTGATTGTTAAATTGATAAATAATAGACAAATAATTGACAGACGAATGATGGATAGACGATATGTAGATTACATAGAAGATAGGTAGTAGACAGACAGACAGATAGGCAGGCAGGCAGAGGGATGAGTGGATGGGTGGATGCCTGGCTCTGTGCCAGGTGCCAGAGAGGCAGTAATGGGTTAAGCGTGTTCCCTCCAGCCAGTGAGACAGACAAGCAAGCAATTAATTAAAATTCAGCATAGTGAGAGCCATGAGAGCCATAAGCTATTCAGTGCTGCTAAAGAGATGCACAAATTGTTGTGGGAGCACAGAGGAAGGGACTATTAATTCAGGTGGGAAAGGAGATCAGAAAAGATGTGGAAAAGACAGGACCACAAGAGTGACATTCGAACTGACCATCCTGAAGTAGGTCATCTATAGGACGGCCTGCAGAGAAAATCATCCCAGGCAGAGGAAGTAGGCCACGGCAAAGCAGGAAGGCATGAATGACATACAAAAGGGCCAAGTAGAGAGACTACCAATAAGGGACAAGACTGGGTCCAGGAGGATCACAGTAGATGGACAACTGCAGGGTCTGAAAAAACCCTCTGAGCTAGGAAAGGGGGTGATGAATGTTTTGTAAAAGTTATCTGGTTTAAAGAGGCATTTCTGAATTGGAAGGCCGGGAAATTGGGGAGGCCACTCAGAGAAATGGGGCAGCTGAGAAAAGATATGATATGGAAAGGAAATGGTAAAGAGTGGATGGATGGATGGATGGATGGGAAAATTAGATTCGGTACTTGGCCTGTTTTTATAAAAATCAAGTGAACTGAACTGGTTGCTAGTGGCTGGATAGGATGGAAGGCAGGAAGGGAGGGAGGGAGGGAGGATGCTGGCTGGTCAACCAAAGAGTTGACTAGAGATGAAGGGCTGACCCTGGTGTGGGAAAGGAACTTGTTCATCTGTGTCTTAGTTACTTTCTTCATGGCTAGGACAAAATACCTGGCACCTACAACTGAAGGAAAGAGAGGTCTATGTTGGCTCGTAGCTTGTAGCAGTTTCAGCCCATAGTCAGCTGGCTCCAAGGCAGGGTGGCATGACAGCAGAGCATGAAGAGAAATAGATCATGGTGTGGCGGCAGGAAGCAAAGTACAATCAAGGGAGGAGGGAAGGAAATCCAGACCATGTCCCCGGTGACCTACTTTCTCTGACCGCGGGCTTCATCTCCCAACATCACGTTCAGCTATAAACTCATCAGTGAACTAATCCACTGATGAGTATCACACCCCCATGATCCAATCACCTCCCCAAAACCCCACCTATGAGAGCACGAGGTTTTGGGGGACATCTAGATCTAAACCATAAGAATCTGTAAGGAGATTTGGGAAAATAAAAGCCTCCCAGATTGATAGAGAAGATAATTTTCCACCTGAAATACAGAGACCCTATTAATAATACTAATGCTGGTGGTGAAAATTTGCATTTTAATGTAACTCTAAAACTTACAAAGAATAACTACTTACGTATTTTACTCTATTGAAAAACGTCATTAGTAAGACCCTGTCTCAAAAATACTTTTGAAAAAAGTGGTAGGTATGTAGCTCAGTGTAAAGTCCCTGGGTTAAATCCCCAATACTGAAGTGGAGTGAGAGAAAGAGAGAGAGAGGGAGAGAAAGAGAAAGGAAGGAAGGAAAACGCAGGGATGGGAGAGATGTGAAACTCAGGTTCGACACCCTGTAACTACTTCAACTAGAAGCTGCGCGTCCAGAGTGACAGATTTCCATAACTGGAATTCTGCAGGCCCAGTCAACTCCCCATCACTCAGGAGAGCGAGCCTCGGGGAGGGAACACCCAGACCCGGGGGAAGAGGGAGTCTTTATTCACTGGGAGTCAGAGGAGGGGCAGCTGGTGGATGGAGAGGTAGAGAAGGCCCAGAGCGCTGGGAAATTCTGAATTCATTTAGTCCTCTTCCGTCCATCTACTCCACCTAGCCAAAACTCTTCCCATCCTTGGAGGTTTCCAGGACAAGGAAGAACCGGTCAGGGGCAGCCAGGGACCATGCCCTGGAAAGACAAACCCACAGCTCGGGCCGCAGGGCTCCTGGTGAGCTCAAATATATTTCTGCCCATCCTGGCCGCCTTCCTCTCTTCCCACATTCCCAGCTCTCCTGGCCTAATTGGAAAGGATTCCTGTCTGCTCCACCCAAAAGAAACAAGGCCAGCTGTGTGACCTTAATCAAGTCAGCAACCCCTCTGAGCCTCAATTTTTTTACCTATAAAACAAATGTAATAATCCCAGGACTTTCAAGAAAATGAAATGAAATGCAAACTATCACCCATTTCTACATCTATTAAAGATAAACATGATTATTTTCTTCTTTTTGCCTATGGAAAAAAAAATTTTTAATGTTTAGCCAGACACAGTGGTACTCACTTGTAACCCTAACCACTTAAGAGGCAGAGGCAGGAGGATTGCTTGAGCCTAGTTCAAGCCAGGCTGGGCAACATAATCAGTCCTTGATTCAAAAATAATCTTTTTGCCAGCCATAGTGGTACACATGTGTGATCCCAGCACTTGAGAGGTTGAGGTAAGAGGATTACCCTGAGTTCAAAACCACCCTGGGCTTCATAGTGAATTCAAGGCTAGCCTTGACTATATAGCAAGACGCCGTCTCAAAAAAAATTTTTTTTTAATGTTTGTGACAATAAAGCTTATTTTCTTTTTTGTTTTGTTTTGTGTTCGGGTTCTGGGAATTGAACTCAGGGCCTTGTGCTTGCTAAACAAGTGCTCTACCACTTGAGTTAAATCCCCAACCAATTAAACTTATTTTCAACTTGATTGGCTTGGGAACTATCCTAGGGGATTAGTGAAACACACTTCTGGTGTGTCTGGGTGGGAAATGGAGGTGAGATCATGAGTACTACATATGGTCCCTCATTCATTCCTCTCTGGTGAAGTTCCTCTGCTCTGCTTCCCAGCTGCCCTGAACTGAGCAGCTCTTCTCCCCCACACCTTTCCACCATGATGTTCCTGCCTTGAGCCCAGGCAGCATGGACTGACACTTCTGAAACCATAAGCCAAGCAAACTATTTCCTCCTTTAAATTGGGCATATCAGGTATTTGGTCCCAGCAATGGGAAAGCTAATACAATGTTACACATGTTTAAAAAATGTTTAGGGAACGAGGGTGTATAGCTCAGTGGTAGATGACTTGCCTAACACATGTGAAGCCCTGGGTTTGATCCCAGCACCCCCCACACACACACACACAGAAATATTTTTACAAAGAATAAGAATTATGTATCTAATAATGTAAGAAAGCAATGATTTGAAGTTGTACTTAGGATTGACAAAAGTCAGTGTTTAACATAAAAGCCAGTAACGTACCTATAGTGGCAGCTACACAGGAGGCTGCAGTCAGAGAATCATGAATTTGAGGCCAGTCTAGTGAGTGCTGTCTCAAAAAAATAAACAAAATAAGACAAGACAAAATCATAACGAATATTTCCTGTATTGTTATTTCTGGTGAGGATTCTTTTATGAGGATTATTATTATTATTCCTGTATAATCATTAATTGTGGATTATTATCCCTATTTTAGAGGTGAAGAAATTGAAGCTCAGGAATACTAAGTAACTTACCCAAATGCTCACAGGTAGTTAAGTGGTGCAGCCAGCACTCAAATCTTCTGCATGAAAGTCTAATGGCCTTTACACTACAAAACAAACACACTTTCGTATGAAATCTTCCTGATGTTCACCCTCATTCTTTTTTTTTTTCAGTGCTAGAGATCAAAGCCAGCATGCAACCCAGGCACTCTACCACTGAGCTACAAGAGCACCAGCCTCTTATATTCAATTATTAATTATCACGCGTGTCCAGCTGTCACATATCTAAACAAACAGCGAAACATCAGCTATCTAGAACCTTTGCTTACTGCATTACTCTAGATGTCTGAACTTTTGGATAGCCCCAGGCTTAAGGATCAACTTTGATCATTCTTAAAAATTTCTCTTTGAAACTATGAGAGGTTCCCTAGTTTCTTAAATCAGGATATACAGAAAGTAATGTAACTATTTCCTGATGCCTAAGGGCAGCCCTTCTTCTCCCAGTTCAACCTGAGTGTGTAAATCTCCTCACAGCTTTTCATTATCGCTTATATGTAGATGTCCCCCACTCCCCGCAAAGTCTCATGCACTCGTAGGCGGGGCTTTTCAGAGGTAGGTGGCTGGATCTAGGGTGTGTGAATATGGACTAAGGTGTGTGATATCTGGATTAGTCCCCTGATCGGTTTAGCATAGTTATGGGTGTGGCTGGATGGATTTACTGAAGAGGGAAGCTCCACCCTGGGTGTGGGTGGCACCAATTAATAGGCTTGTAGCCTGGATGGAATATAAAGGGACAGAAAGGAGGCAGGCTCATTGCTTCCTGCCTGACGTGCCATGGACTGTTTCTCCTCTGTGATGCTCCTCTGCCATGCTGCCCTGCCTTGGAACCAGCCTACTATGGACAGAAATATCTACAAACTGTGAACTGAAATAAAACTTTTTCCTCCTTTAACATGTGTGTGTTGGATATTTTGTCCCAACAACAAAAAGGAACTAAGGCACTTCTTACTACCCTCATTTTCTCCATGTTAATAGTAACTAACATTTATTGTACACTAACTCAACCAATGGCCCTAAACCTAGCAGGTAGATATTTGTTACTCCTGTTTGATAGACAAAGAGAGGAGGCACCGAGAGGCTCAAGGTCACAGAGCTGCAGGCCACTGGCAGGCCACAAAGCCAGAATATGAACCCAGGCAGAACTGCTCTGGCCCCCAGGCCTCACCTTCGAAGCCCAAAGAGGAGTTTCAGAGCACAGATACCACCCACAGAGAGCAGAGGCTCCAGAGAGGCGGGCACATGCTCTCCACCAGAACCTCCCTAGATCCTGCCACAGGCTGCAGTGGCGCCAAGGGGAAGATTCTGCTTCCTTTTGTTCCCAACTCCCAACGGTTGCCACCCCTTGTAGCACTCACAGATCCCCAGCCTTCCCATGTCATCCTCCAGCCCTGCCAGTTCTGAACTTTATACCTTCCATTTGTCTGGTTCTGAACAAATGGAAAAAGTATCATTCTAAGGACGTGCGTGTACATGTGTGTGTGTGTGTGTGTGTGTGTGTGTGTATGTGTCTGCCCATAGAAATAAAATGGCATGTCTGGCCCCTCCCCCAACTCCCATTACATAACACTGGAAGAGACAAGGAAATGGACAGAAACACCAGGAGGTGGCCACAGCCTCCTACCCACCCACCCCATCCTGCCATGAGCCACACAGCAAAACCCCTTGTGGCCCAGTCCTTTTCCCTTTCCTTCTGCAGGGAATTACTGTTGTGGCCTCAACCCAACCTGGAAAATGTAGCATTCCTGCCCACCTTCCAACCGCATCACCCACAACTCCCTGGCATGAGCCCTGTTTTCCAGACAAACCAGGCTCCTCATTGATCTCAACATATGTGTGTTTCATGTTTTCCTAATTCAGTGTCTTTGCCCACACGACTTCTCCTCCAGAAATACCCTCCCCCTCTTCAACCCTACCATCCTTCAAATACCTACTGGAGACAAGCACTTGACCGATAACCTACTGTGTGGTGCTATGTGCTGGGGACACATGAACAAGTAAGGCAAGTAGAGTCCTTGCTCTGAAAACAGCCATTAAAAAGTAATCCACTCTGTTCATACCCCACTGCCTGGGGTGCTGCCACCACCACCAGTTGCAGTACCCACGCAAAGCAGCCCTCAATAATCATCTGTCCCTCCCTTTCCTACCACCTCTTGAGAAACTCTTTGAAACCTTTAAGGTCTTCCGCTAGTGCCCACCTCCTCCAAGGGGCCTTCCACAGTCCATATCCTTAAAACTCACCCTGCTTGGTTAGGTGGGCTTCTCGGTGGGCAGCCCTGAGCTGAAGCTCGCTGACCTAGCACACTGACCCGGAAGCCTGGGAGCCTCTGCCTGCAGCTGCCGTCCTCTTGCTCCAGTGTGCCATACAAAGGCACTCATGCCCGGTGAGTGCGACGTCACAGCGAGGCAAAACACCATGGTGCTTATGGATCTGTCCCACTTAGCCAACTGCTTTAGAAGCCGCTGTACCAGGTGGCAGAGCACTCGCCACCCCCCCACACACCACCACCACAGAAGGGCAGTTGTCATGGTGCAAGAATTCACCCCTCTTTATAGACTTGCACTTGGAACACACCCAACCCCAATATCTACACACAGGAAATGCTAAAGGCTCATCCAACAGACACAAGACTAATGGTGCAGATGTCAAGAAAGAGCAGATCACATCTAGAAGGCTTACTCAGAGATGAAAGAATTCCCTCATGGTATAGCTTCCAGCCAAGCACCTGTCCAAGGTGCTGCCACTTTATGTAGGTGAATTCAAAGTCTCAAGGCCCATAGTTGGGAGAGAAGCAGGACCACTCCCAAAGGCATTAAGAAAGAAGTTCTTGTACAGGGTAGAAAGCTACAGAGCATCACAATTAATATTGTTAACTACTATCACAAGTGCTGGCTTGAGGAGGAGCAGAGGATTCATTGCACTTTCATAAAGGAAAGCATATACTCTGGTGATCATAAAATAGCTGAACTCTGGGGTGCTGGGTTGCTGGAAAACTTGATCTCTTCAAACTCACTAGTGACCTCCTTCCTCAACTGGGTCTGAGCAGGAAACATTGAACATGGTACAGGAGGGATCCAGCAATAAGTCATTGTGTGTTTATCAGCTTACCGCTACTGTAACAAATATCTGCGACCATCAGTTTATAAGGAGAAAAGCTCTATTTTGGCTCTTGCTTTAGAGGTTCCAGTCCTTGGTCAATTGGTGCCATCGCTTCGGGCACGCAGTAAGGCAGCATATTGTGGCCAGAGCAGCCCACCTCATGGCCAGAAAGTAGAAAAAAGAGAAAGAAGAAAGGGCAGGGGTCCCACCATCCCCTTCAAGAGCACATCCCCAGTGACCAGAAGACTGCCCACTAGCCCTACTTCTCAGTTTCCACCACTTCCAAAGCGCATCAGTCTGGAGCTGTGTCTTTAACATGTGGGCCTTTGAGGGGTGTTTCAGATCCAAACTAAAGCACAGTACAATCACAAGATCTCTATGGGAAGATCTTGCGGTAACTCACCACTAGCATGTAGCAAAAGACATTTCCTTACAATGTGTGATCTTATATCCAGCTCTTCTGATTAAAAGCCAACACCTCTGTGGGCACAGCTCACTTGGTGATCAGAATGCCAGTGCACATGACGCATGCAGCTCTCCCTCACCAAATCAAATGAGATCTCAAGAGTGGAGGGTAGACGAAGCAAAATCTTAATGATTGTTGAAGCTAAGGGGTGAGTGGATAGGGAGTTCATTGTACTGTTCTCGCTACTTCTCCGTATGTGTGAAAATGTTCATATGAAAATAATTTTTGTTTCTTTTGTTTGTTTTTTTTTTTTTTTGCTGAGGATCGAACTCAGGGCCTTGTGCTTACAAGGCAAGCACTCTAACCACTGAGCTAAATCCCCAGCCCCTGAAAATAACTTTTAACAAGTGGTCTCAAAACTTCAGAGGTACCCCTCCTACTTTTCAAACCCTGTTAAGTCTTACCGTGGAAGACACTAGATTTAAAACTACCCTATTTATAGTATATGCAAAATAAAGATTCCTGTGCAATGGCAGAAGAAAGAAAAAAGTTGTGGGAGAGGAGGAGAAAAGAGGGAAACAGGAGGGCACAGCAGGGAGGGTGTGATCTTGCATAAGAGATGGACCAGGTCCCATTCCTGCGCCATCATATTCCAGCTGTGGACTTGGGAGGTGTATGCTGCTGTCTGTGTTTGTTCTTCTAAAGTTACAACACTGTCCCCATAGGCTCATTTTGAGGCAATAATTAAATAACAGATGTGGAGAAGTTGGCACATAGTAGGCATTCAAGAAATCCAGACTGCACTTTATAAATATCTGCACTTATAAAATAGATACACTAAGGAGAGTCCTTGCTTTACAAAAGAATTCACCACAGGGTCCCTTTAAGCCCTCGGCCCCGCGAGTGCACTTAGAATGGGATTGAGTTTGCAGAAATCCATTTACACATGACTTTTCAAAAACACAGCCAAAGTGCTAATGAAGGCAGGCAGGTCTCCAGCAAGCACTCCCCGGGCACACTCTCTCAGTCTAGATCCTGTCCAGCAGGATTCTCTGAAAGACTGGAGACTAAAAACATCTTCTCTGAAAACCCACAAAGACTCACTGGCTGCCCTCTGGGAAGTCTTTTTTCCATGCATATTTGGGAGGGCAGTGGTGGCTCCAGCAATGGGTCCAGGCTTACGAGGACAATAGCAATAGCAGTTGGCTAGCGATATGAGCTAACATTTATTGAGGGCTTCCTATGTGCGAGGTGCTGTATTAATTCCCACACATTATCCTGCACAAGGTAGCAGAAGCTAATGTCTGCATGACCACAGCAAGTGCTTGCAAATGAAAGAAGTCCCCACTTTCCTCATAAAAATCTGACACCTTATTACCTTCGTTGCTGCTTTTCAGATAGGAAAACCTGAGGCGCAGGGTAGCTAAATCATTTGCCCAAGGTTCCCCAACCGTACGTGATGGGTTCTTTCAAAAAGATCTCTGAGGTTCACCCCATTGCAGACCCACAGACCCGCTGCTCGGGCTCCCATCCCCCTGCCACCAACAGATCCAACAGAGACAGGACTGCAGGCAGAGGGTCCCTGCGGAAGGCGCTGCCCCTCCCGCGGTCCCTTCCCTGTCTCACTTAGCCCTCTACAAGCTGTTGTCAATTGCAGTAAAGTATTTACAGCAACCAGCTACCGCTGACACCTCTGCCCACGTGGGCTATAATTTGACGCTCAAGTTGTTAAACAGCCTCTTTCGAGCGCTGCACTCTTCATACATGAGTGTCTCTCCCAAGAGCCAGGCTGGCCGTCTCTCCACCGCTCCTGACGCCTGCACACCTCTTCTGTTGGCTCCAGGCGTGTGCACATGTGTACACATGCCAAATGCACCATCACCCACTGACAGTGCCACACACAGTGGGTTGCCACCCACACGGTGCTATCACAAAACGATCCCAGTTTTCTGTTGAGCACACACCTGCCTACATACAAGATGTGTCACAGACTGGCAACCTTACCCCACTTACACACTTCATGTCATCAACATACAGGACATCACAAACAGAACAGCTGAGGATGGTCTATGGGAAGCAGTATTCACCAGTAAGTGAACGCTGGAACTAACCCCATCCCAATATATTCCCAGGAAATATGCTTTCCTCTATGCAATCATTTGTCAGAAAATTGTCTACCTGCTTGATTCTGCATTAGGATAACTAGACAAATACTCGGTGCATTTTTCCATGGACTTGTGTTAAATGTAGCTGTCACTAAATGTGTTTATACCTGTATGTGCTTCCTGCTCGAGCATCTACCTACTTCAACATCACGTGGTGGGATTGCGTGTGGCATTGGATGGGGGCTGAAGGTGTACATGTATTTACACACTAGTGTGTCTGTCTGTGTGTCTGTCTGTATAAAGCAGAACCAGCCCTTTTACTCTGTTGCCAGCCCTCTCCTCAGGGAGTCTCCGCGGAGTCTGGCTGCCTTCTGCATAGCAATATAAGAGCAAACACAACCCCACATCCCAGAAACCCAACCTCCTTGGCACTCCCATTAACCAGCAATAAGAGCACTTCTGAAAGAGGAGGAGAATGAGAGGGGGCAAGGACTATGCCAGCAAAAGAAGGAACTATGACCCATCCTCCCAGGACAGACATATGCTCATCAGTAGTCACTGTGAAGATGGCCCAGAGCATTGAGAGCTGATCTGACAGGGTCTAGGGATGCAGATCTGGAGCCGCTTCAGGTCCCTTCTGGGTTCCGCGGGCCGTAAGGATAGGGACCAGCCCTTCGTCCCTTCTAATGGCACTGAGAGAGGGCTGCCTTGCAGGCTCCACAGAGTGCAGGGGACGCAGTGAGCTGGCTGAGAAGGAGCCCCACACAGCTGCCTTCCTATGGAGGTTTGGGCCTGCCGCACACAGAGATTCAGACGCAGTGCGGGGATAGGCCAGAAAGAGAAACCAGAAAAGAAAGAGAGGCAGATAAAATGGAGGGGAGAAAGAAAGGCCGAGTAGGACGGGTGGGAAGACAGGCAGAGGCCCAAGCAGCCCCGAGATTGCAGCAGAGATAAAGGACAGGAGCTGCCTCTTGCGGCAGAGCTGGGGAGCTAGGGATGAAAGGACTCCGGACCAGAGCTTCTCTCCTTCGCCTTTAGCAAGCCACATGGACAGCAGTCCTGCCCCCTGAACCTCTAAACTGCTGCAAGTCCTCAAGGAAATGGCTGGGGTCCTAGACAGGCAGAGCAGGGGAAAGGGCGGCACACCTCCCCAGCAGACCCTGTCGAAGGACTGCAGGAGGGAAGATAAAACAAACCCGAGGGTGGTGGCGGGGCGGCACCACCTGGACCCGCAGATTCAGAAGGTTAGAGTCCACGTCTGCATGCCGCTGTTGATGGCACCACGCTGCAGCAGCCGGGACCTTCTGGAGACGCGCGGCTGCAAGTGCCCATCTCGAGGCGCCGTGAGCGCTGAACACGCCCGCAGTGGGCATGCTGTCTAGCGATGTCCGTGAGCCTCAAGAGTGGAGAGAAGTCACAAGCACAAGGCAGAATGACAGCGAGCAGTGCTGTAGCAGCGTGGAGACGTCACCATCATCACTCCATAGCACACGTGCCTGTCCTGCCTCATTTCACATGGGATTGGAGTGGGCCGAGGGAAAGGTCCCTAGGCGGGCAGATGGGCGGACAGAGGAATGAGGACAGAGGTGATGAGAGGGCAAGAGACCTCCGGGGCGGGAGGGCCGTTTGTCCAGACTTTCAACCTTCATTCATGAAGCCCCTACTGGGTGGCAGTGCTGTCTTGTTCAAGTTGTGTCGTGATCAGTGACAACAGGTGTCTTTGCCCACAGTGTAGCTTCAGCAAACGGGAGCTTCTTCCTCTGCCTTCTGCACACATCTGCAGGAGCCTCTTTCAGGCACCCTAACCCACGTGCCTCTGCCCCAAGAGAAGACACATTCCCAGTGGAATCGGGTGAAGAGAAAGAGGGGCGGAGGGAAGGGTGTAGGCTTGGGATCCTGTTGCTGTTGTGTTGAGGCTTTTCTGAGTGACCCTTGTGCAGACATGGGACACAGTGGGAGGGGAGAGCAACAGAGAAGAGAGGAGTACTCTGTCTTCCCTCTCTGCCTTCCAAGACTCAGGCAGGATGCCCAACAGAGCTAGACACAGTCTCTCAGCTGGAGCTTTAGACACGGAACGGAACGGAGACTCAAGCCTTGGTGGTCAAGCAGTCAACAGCCCACACCTCTTTCTTCCTACAGGCATGACCAAACTGCATTTCCCAGTCCCCCTGCAGTCAGGGAGCCACGGGACTGGTCCCCCAAAGAACGTGGTCAGAAGTGCCATTTGCCACCTACAGACCAGGCCTTGGAAACACAAATGTCCTAGAGTCCAGTATCCTCTCTCCCTCCTCTGTGAGCCCAGTTTAGAGGACCCAGTGGATGATGCCAAGGCCCAGAACTCAGGTCCACAACCCCCACGGGGTCCATGGATAGAATTTGTTGGGAAAAAAGTTCACCTTTACTTTCACGAATCGCTAAACTGAAATTCAGCAGTTTATTTCATTACAATGGCAGGTAACCAATCGCAGGTACCGGTAATTTTGCCACCCATAGAAATTATAGGTATTTATTACACAGCATGTTAAATTGTTGCAGAAATAGCAAAAGGTCATTGAGGCCAAAAAAACTCTGAAATTGCACTGCTAATCCCCCTGCTGTATTTTACTTAACTTTTATACTATTATATCATGAATATATTCAACTATTTTATTACAAGTATAAAAGTTTTTAAAATATTTTGATACTTCAATTTCAATGTAATGGTCTCCTTTGTAGTCCAGTGGATTTGATTTCATGTACTTAAAAATCTCACCAGCCATGGTAGTGCATGCCTGTAATTCCAGCACTCGAGAGGCTGAGGCAGGAGGATCACTGTGAGTTCTAGTCAGTCTGGGCTGCACAGTGAGTTCAAGGCCAGCCTAAACTACATAATAGCAAGACCTTGTCTCCAAAAAAGAAACATCTTTATTGTTAGGGGTCCATAGGGTTTACTAGCTTGCCTAAGGTGGTCCATGGTACAAAAAAAGTCAGAGTTCCTCCTGTAAAGAACGATGGAACCTCTGGGCCCCTGAATGGCTATGTAGAACAAAATGCCCCCGTACCACCATCGTCACTGATCCAACACTCAGACTATGGAATGAGTGAAAAACAACCTTTATTCAACAACCGAGACCTGGAGGGCCATTTATGATCATCTATGTGGTGATAGGAAGCAAGGAGAGTAATCTCTCAGGTAAGTTCACTTTGGACTCACTCTTAGCACTCCTAACTGCCCTCAGACATACAGGTGGGATGTCTTGAATGCCCACACCCAACCTTCTACTGTCCAATTCTCCCTAACCTTCAAGGCCCAATTCAAACACCACTTCCTCCAGAGTATCCTGCACCTCTTCCCCCTTCATAGATTTTACTAACCCCGATCTGAAGCACTAAGAGCTACCACCATCAGACTGTGAGTCTCCCTAGGGAAGGGTTGGATACATTCCCTCTTGTCCCCCAGCCTACACCCCATCCCTACCATGAGCTTAGTCCAGGGATGCTTACTGTGTTTCCTACATGGGAGGCAGGCAGGTGGTCAGGGATCTGTCTGTTTAACTCCACTCTGTCCCCTGACAGCCTGGCCCAGTGCCATCTAGAATATGTATGTTTAAGGAAAATACAATATGTGATTCAAATAGAAAAAAACGTACTGGCGCTTGCCCACACTGGGGCCTCAATTTCCCTTCTTTGAGCTGTTTCTGCCGAGGCTGGATTTCCTACTAAAGTATATTGTGCTCTAGGTCTCTGCTAAGTAGTCCCTCCTTATCCTCATTTTGCTTTCCACAGTTTCAATTACCAGTAGTCTCTACAGTCCAATAATATTAAATGGCAAATGCCAGAAATGAACAATTCGTAAGTTTTAAATAGCTTTTATTACAGTATATTGTTATAATTATTCTATTTTAGTATTATTTATTGTTGTTAGTCCCTTATTGTGTTTAATTTGTAAGTTAAACTTTATTGTATGTATGTATGCATAGGAAAAAAACAGCATACAGAGGATCTGGTACTATTCGGGGTTCAGACATGCCCTGGGGGGTCCTGGGACGACACCCCTGTGGATAAGAGGGGACTACTATAGTTCTGGCAGCCAGACAAGACTAGAAGTCAGGAATGGGTTAAAAACAAGATGGGTCCCCTCAGGCCCTCCTGAATGAAACATCCTCCAGGGTCCAAGGCTGAGTCAACCTCTTTGTCCCACACCCTTGAAAGCCCCTCCCTCTGCCCACCCTCCCTTCTTCTCCCACCCTGTCCTGGCCCCAACAAGCACTTGGAGTCCTTGCCCCTGGGCAGGAGCTCTCACCCCCCTGCACAACTCGTAGAGGGGAGCCCCCACTACCCCACACGTACAGCTGCTGCGGGCAGGGCCCAGAGGACCAGAGGATGCAGGGAGGCGGCTCCCGGGTTCCTTCCTTCAAAGCATGATTCCATGCTTCTTTTGTCTCCAGGACAGAGAGACACGGAGCATGAGTATAGGCCCCTCTCTCCCCTCAGGTTATCTTACAAGGCTGGGACTCGGGTCTCTGAGTCCTAGATATTTTGTCCCCTCTGCCTCTGCCCCTCCACACTAAGCACTGGAGACCACAAGGACCTTATGAAGGGGCAGCCTTCTGAATAACATTAACTCCACTTGTCTTTGGGCAACACAAAGCCACACACTTCTGGAGGCCTCACACTGTGTGCTGGAACAGAGTGACACATCTGATTCACTTCCCGCCCTCAGGAGCTCCCAGTCTGGTAAAGGAGGTGGAGCAGTAAGCAGAAAATAATACATCAAAATTAATTCTTTAAAAACACTAAAAGTAGCTGGACACTGTGGCATATGGTTATAACCCCAGATACTCAAGAGGCTTAGCAGGAGGATTGCAAGTTCAAGGCCAGCCTGGGCAATTTACCAAGACTGTCTCGAAATAAAAAATAATTTAAAAAGTCTGGGAGTATAGTACAGTGGTAGAGTACTTGCCTAGCATGTGAGGTCCTTGTGTTCAGAACCCAGTTCCAAAAAACAAAATACATAAAAATTTAAAAATTAAAACACTAGATGCCGTAAGAGACTTGGGAACAGGATCTAATCCCATGCGGGGCGGTGGGGGGTGCTGGCTAGGTGAACAGTAGAAAGGGAGAGAAGGAAAAATCAAACCACGTAACAAAGAATCATTGACTCTTGGACTCATTAAAGGGTCGACTCAGATTCCTAGAATCATCCCTTTAATCACCGACTATTTATTGTGTCAAACACCGTGCTGGGTAAAGAGATCTCAGATCTGAAGGGTGCTCATATCCCAAAGCTGCCTGGCTTCCATATCCCGCTCATGAGGGGCAGGCTGCCCCTTCCAACTCTGAGAACCTGGAAGGAGGAAAGGGGGTCTGAAGATACTCTGGCTGTCAGAATGAAGACTGAGTCCCTTCTTGCTGCTTTCTAGAAGGGCGGTTGGCTGGGAGCTCTTGGCGCTGACAGCGGTGCTGCAGGAAGGATGCTGGCCCCCTGCAGCCCAGTGGCTGGTGATCCCAGTGCTGAGACTCTGTTGACTGAAGCTAAACAGGTTGGAGTTTGGAGTCCTGTTCACACACATTCACACATATACACACACAAATACACACACTGAAGCCCATCAGACTTGGGGAGTGAATTGTGTCCTAAATTAAATCCTTCGCCTATTCTCTCTGAAAGCCCAAGGAATTCTTCCTTCAGGGCCCACGTCATAGCATTGCATTTGTGTGTTTCTTTCTCGCCTCTGCTAGATTATCACCAGCCTGAAGACAGGAACCACATGTATTTTGCTCATCTTTGTATCTTCAGTGTAAGGCAGAGGGCCAGGCGCAAAATGGGTTCTAAGACTGTTGTAGCTGAGCATGCTGCATACCGTGGTAATCTCGGCACTCTAGGAGCTGGAGGAAGGAGGCTCCAAAGTTTGAGCCTAGCCCGGACAACTTAGCCTGGACAACAAGACCCTCTCTCAAATTTAAAAAAAATAAAATAAAATAGAAGTAGGGGGGAGATGGGAATATAGCTCAGAGGGGAGTTACTGGGTTCAACACCTGGTACTGAAGAGGGAGAAAGGCCTTGTTGAATCAAGACTGCTCAGTGGACATAGAAGGACATTCCGGAAGACAGGGCAGCCCGGCGATGGTTCATTTTGTTTTACAGAGAGAGCCAGGGCCCAAGCAAGTAAGGAGCAGCGCAAAACTGTAGCTGCCTGTGTCTGTGGAGGAGGGTGTCCTGTGGCAAGGCTGGCGCTGGGGCAGGAACACAGGCACAGAAAGGCCCTTGCAGTCCTGGCTCCCAAAATGCTCCTCCTGGAGACTCAGTCACCCTTGGAGACCACTCACACCCAGCCACCTTCTCAAGGGTGCAGACTCCTTTGTCCTGGAGCTGTAGGGTGTGTCTGGCCATGTAGCCTTTTCTCCATTCAGGTGTCCAGAACGTCCCAAAAGGGCTGGAAGGAAACTGCGGGGCGGGCTGGGGAGGAAAAGGTGAATGGCAGCTACCAGTCTGGGGGTGGGGCGGGGCAGACCGGCTAGGGTGGGAGAGCCAGGACAGGCTTAGCATCTAACATGGATGGGCAGGGTGAGCCTTGAGAACCACAGCAGCCCAAGCGCGTCTCAGCACAATATCTGCCCTGTCAGTTTCGGGTCATCCCTGTTAGCGCCAGGGCAGGCCCTCTCAGAGCAGGGTCACCATGGCGGCCATACAGTCCTCCCTTTTTAGCGTAGGTCTCCTGCTTTGGAGCAAGGTCGTCCCAGTTTAAGAGCCAACCTGTAGCTCTAGGTCAAGCCCGAGGTGGGACAGGGTCAATCTTAGCCCAGGGTGGGTAAGTCTCGGTCTGAGTAAGGTAAGCTCCGGAGACTTTGGGGTCAGCGGCGCCCCCAGGTGGCTGGACCAGGCCGGCGCTCGGGATCGGGCACCCCGGAGGGTTTCAGGAATCTCAGCCGCGAGTTCTCCACCCTCATTCCTCTCACACTGGGCTCCGGGAAGCCTCTCCCCTCCGCCCCAGTTGCTTTCCAGTACTCTTTGCACGAATATTTGAGACTGCTTTTGCTTACAGAACGCAATTGGGGTGCACGAGAGCATGTGACACCCAGAACCCCAGATGTAGAAGAGGGAGAAATGTCACCGGGAAAAACCAGCCACAGCTCCGAAGGAAGCTACGACACAGCCTGGCCCTTCCCTCAGCTCCTCCCCATTCCCCAGGGTTTCATTACGGACACCCACTCTGCCGATCGGTCTCTGAGACCGGCGGTCCGCACCACCCCAAACCCCACACGATCTGAAGTTCTGGAGTTTGGTCTCTGCGGGGACACTGAGAGCGAGCGGGCCACCACCCCTGCCCTGCTCAGGTTTGGGACGACTTTTCCTCTCCAGCCCACCCCCGCAGGTTCCAGTTTCCCAGTTCCTACGAGGCGCCCTGCCTCTCCAGTTCCCCCCACATTCACGTCCTGGTAGGGCTTCCGGAAAGAAGGGGGAAGGCCTACCAGGACCGAAATAAAAGGGACTGGGGAAAGGCTCCCTTTCATTTTCTTGTGCCACCCTTTCCCAGTGCTACCGCGGACGCAATGGCTAGGACGGACCCGCCACGGGCTTGGAGGTGGCCGTTCACTTCAGGCTCATCCACATGCTGCTCCTCCGAGAAAAGGCAGCACAACCCTGCCCCCCAAGATCGGCTACCCTTCCAGGGCCCTGCCAGGGGCGGGGAAAGCCCAGAGTCCCGGAAAGGAAGGCAGCCAACCTCCCTCGGGCCTGTATTGCACCAGCAGTAGAAGTCCCAGGAGCTGCTTGGGCACAGGCCCATCAGCCACCCGCACAGCCCAAGGGGAGCTGAGGTTGGAAAACGAACTCTTCAGCACTGGAGGGAGGAGCGGGCAGGTGGCCACTGAACCCAGTGGGGTCCAGTACTGGTTCATTTATTCTAAGTTCATTTCTCAGACAGACTGAGGCCCACTGAGGAGGGGAAGTACTAGAGTCAGCATTCTCACTAGAATCTGGAATCCTTGCTTCTCCACTCCAAATATTAGACAATCTTCACAGCAGGTGCTAAGAAGACCCAGGAGGAGGGAGAAAGAGAAACCAAAACCCGGGGCCTTCTAAGAGTAAGCATGAGCCAGAATCCCTAGCACTGCATGTGAACACTCATGTACACACACACACACACAAATCCCTGCAGCTCCACCAACATATAGGAGCCAAGAAGGAATGGCTGCAGCCAGGGCAGCCTGGGACCTGGATCAGATTTTGTCCTTTTACTCTGTACTTTGTGAAAGGCCTAGGGTTGGCTGGGGCACAGAAAGCAAGGTTTGGAGCAGCCAGGTGGGCTGGCTGCTGGACAGATTCTCTGCCATACTTGAATAAGCAGGGAAAGAGGGAAGTCAGAGCCCTGGAAAATCTAAAGGGAAAGAGATGCTTAACTGGCAAATTCTGACTATACCCCCTACACACGCCCATTCCTCGGCTCCTAGCAGGTTGCTGGTACCAGACCTTCTGTGCCACCTGGGCTGGGTGAAGGATCTGGCTGCCTCCCCAAGCCCTGAACCAGGCAGAGTGGAGGGCCAGGTACTCTTGCTAGGCTATGCTCTCCTTTCTGCCACCAACACCTCACTCACCTAAACCCAATTTCATACCCCAATTTATCCAGATAATTATCTGCTCTACCATATTGATCTCAACTTTCCTCCCATCTTTGCTTTGGGAAGAGAGATTCACAAGCAAAGACAGGCCCAGTGACATTTGAGATATCCCTGGAGTTTAAGGGAAGATGCTGGGTTTTGAATTTCCTCAGAATACCTGAAAGAGTACCTTAATTGTCTGTGTTGGTCCATGAAAACTGCAGAGTCCGACTACATCTTGCATCCTGCTGGAAAATCGTGGGCAACCCCCTCCTCTGGACCTGCTTCCCCAGTCATACAATGTTAGTCCTAACTACCATGCAAACTGGTGTTACTGGGCTCTACAGTCCACACCTTTGGTGCAGGAGGGCAGCTTCCTGGAAAGGGAAGGCTCCAAAGCCCCTAAAATGACTGCAGGCTGGAGGAGAGGAAGCTAAGGGCACCAGGCAAGAGCGTGGGCAGAAAACAGACAATGGGCCCTTTTGGATCGTTTGAGTCCAGGCAGGCTGCAAGGGTTGGATATGATGGGGAAAGGAGGAAGCAGGAGGTCAGCCCACTCCTCTGCTAGGCAAGTCACTACACCCTCAGCAGCTTTACTCCTCTGTCTACCTTCCCAGCCTCACATGGAGCTGGGAGGAAGGTGCCAGAAGGAGGACAGATTCCAGGCTCTGCCAATAAAGAAAGAGGCTGGGAACTCAGGTTCCTTCCTCCTCACTCCTGCAGGAACCCATTCCTAGCCCTTCCACCCCAGTGCTCTTCTCCCAGCCTCTCCCATACCCTCCCAGCCTCTGCCAGGGTCACCCCAAGAGACGGCCACACTCACAGACCCACACCGATACAGTCACTCACAAGTACATTAGTGCACACGTAACCACTTACAAATATTCCCCCCAGGGGCTGGGGTGCAGCTCAGTGGTAGAGCAATTGCCTAGCATGAATGAGAGTTGGGGTCCATCCTCAGCCTCACAAACGAAATAAAATAAAAATATTCATCTCTAAGCATAGTCACCTGTGCACGCTGACAAACCCATCCCCCTCACATACAAACATAAACACAGTCACAGACGCCAAATACCAAAAAAGCACATTCACGCCTCCTGCCTATGATGACTGGAGACGTCCTGATAAAGGCAACCCTTCACTCTGAAAACACCAACTTGCTTTTTTATTCAAATATGGTGATAGTCACTTGTTTTGCCCTTCGCGGGGTCAACTATGGAGTTTGACTGCTTGTAATGACTGGAGGCAGGCGCTTGCAGCGGTGCCTCCAGGACAGTGCCCCGCACACAGTAGGCGCTCAATGAGCAGGGGAGGGGAAGGAAAGGAGACGGAGGGGGAGAGGAGGGAAGGGGCAACCAGACAGGAAAGAGATCTCCAGGCCGGGGCCGAATTAACTAGCCTGTGTTTGATCAGGTCACTCCTCGGCCCGGAAAACCCCTCCTGACTCCAGCCTCACGCTTTTTCAGACGGTCAGCAGAGGGATCAAGGGACCCTGGGTGTGGGGTGCGCAGATCGGAGGGGAGAGAAGCCTCTCAAGGCATCAGAACACGGACGCGGCTTCGCGATCCGTCTGCCCTCACACTGCCGCACTGCAGACCCGCGCGTTTGCAGATGCGCGCTCCGAACGATTCCTACCCGCCTGGGACTCCACAAAGCCGGGCTGACTAGGGCAGCCGAGACGAGGCGAGCCAGGAGCACAGCCAGCCCACCTGAGTCGCCAGCCCTGGGATCTGAATCCCACAGCACCGGGAGTCCAGGTCCTGGGCTGCTCTTCCCAGCTGCGCAACTGACCCGCTGTGCGGCCTCGGCTTGGTCCTTTCCGTCCAGAGGCGGAAGGTGGAGCTATCCGGTCGACCGGCTCTCTAGCTCCCGACGTCGGGCATTCTCTTTGGGGCGGCTAGTGGGGAAGCCGACGTAACCCCAAAAGACTGGGACATTTACGTGCAACTCGTAACTGAGAAGCGAACCAAAATTAGGGCTCAGAAGAGCAGCGGGAGGGAAGTTCGGGCTTCCCAGGCTCCCCAGTCCTAGTCGGACCCAGCACATCTGCATGTGAATGCCTGTAGCCACCCAGCTCTGTAGTCCGAGTGGCACCGACACCTGCTGGGGGAGGAGGCGCAAAGTAACGGTCCTCTGTAAGAGGCGACAAATTAACTCGAACAATAAAATCCACTCCTGTACCCTCAGACACCCTCTCCCCCCACACACACACATTGTCAGTGTCCACACAAATGACCTCGAATACACTTTTCGGGTCGGCAATCATTTTTAGAGACCGAAGGGGTGAATTTAAATATTTTGTTCCTCCAATAATTCGCTGTCGCCAGACCTAAGATCCGTGGAAGCGTAATTCCAAAGACACTTCTGCCAGCACAGACAGAAATGCCTCCGAGGCGAGACCGGCCTGAGGCGATTTTCTAACTTCTGGGGAAAGTGAGCACAGACCTCCAGATTGCCGGCTGCGGGCGGTGGCCACGCAGGACCCCGGGAACGACGCCTGTGCGCATCCTTCAGAGCCGCCCACGCGCGCCAGGTCTGATGCTCGCTCCTCCGGGGACCCGGGCCCGGCATAATTGGGCGGGGGCGCAGGGGGCGGTGAAGACTGGGGCTCTATCGACCCCCTCGGGATGGAGACGTCTGGAGAGAAGGCTGACGAGTCCCAAGTAAGGTAAGGCGCGCAGACCCCTGCTGCGTGGGGAAACGGAAAGTCGCGACTGAGCGCGATTTCCGCTGGGAGTCCGCGTGGAACGAAAAGACAGCGGTCCGCAAGGACGCAGGGCTCCAACCTGCAAACCCAGAGACGGTCGGAAATAACCCCGAGGGTGTCGGCGCGGAGGCCAGCCGCAGGGCGCAGCGGAGGAAACTGCCCTGATCCCCAGCCGCCCGGAGCCTCGGGGCCTCCCTGGCCGCCGCAGCGCCGAGCTGCAGCGCTCGCTCCGCGGCGGAAGGAGGCGGTGCCCGCTCCGCCCCGCACCGCGCCCACCAGCCCGCGGACAAATTCGTTCCCCAAACCGGAGCTGGGAACCTACGCTCCCAACAGATTTCTCCTCTGATACGCCTCGACGCAGACCTTAAAAAAAAAAAAATACAGCAGAGTGATTCCGCTCCAAAAGTCCAGGCAACGTTTGTTTGCGCTCAAATGCCCTGACAGACGAACAGCTGGGGAAGCTGAGTTACCCTGCCAGACCACTGCCCACCTTTAATTCTCTTTCAGCATCTCTCCAGAAACCTCACAGCGCCAGCCCCAGGAACAAACGTGGGCTGGGTTTCATCATCCTGTGTGGCCCCTCCTGGGCGTCTCCCCTGGCCCCAGCCTACACAGCCTTTCGGACCTCTTTTCGGAATAATTTGGGCGCAAACCCAGACTCGCCCCTCTTCTCTTCGGCGGGATGCTCAGGGTTCGAGGTCAACTCCGAATTTGGTCCGTGAAGACCCGAGGTGAGCGGCCTCTTCCCACCTCCCCCTAAGCATGAAACCTTGCGAGGCACGCTCCACACTCAAAATCTTTTCTCTTTCTCTTGCAGTGTCCCTCGTTTAAACAGCGTCGGCGCCTTTATTCGCCTGACCTTGTGCGCAGGAAAACCAGCCTGGTCGGTCATTGTCTGGTCCGCGCCTGCCCCCGCCCGCGCCCCAATCAGTGTCACAAAACGCCCCTTTCAACAGATTCCAAACCCTCTTCACCCCGGCTCACCGAGCCTTCAACTTCATTAAGTGTGCGCTACGGCGGCGCTGGAGGAGGCGAAGTTTAAATAAACCGGAGCGGAGAGGGAGGAGGGGTGGGCCTGGGGAGGGTCGCTAGTTGAAGGAGGGGTGTTTTTGAAAAGGGGAAAAAAGTCATCAGAGGAAAAAGCGCTTTGTAACCACGAAGACGCGCCCGCTGTGGCGAGAACAAATTGGATATGGAGGGGAAGTGTCCCCCCACCCCACCCGCTTTGGCTCCTGGGTGGTCCGGGGCGCCCCTAGAGAAAGAAAGAAAGATGGGGAGGAATCGGCGGTGAAAAGAATTAACCGCTCTAATTGGGCTGCAAGAGAGAAGTGCGGGAGGTTCGCCGATGGGCCTCGGTCACCCAAACCAAATACTCTTCAATAAAATAAAATGTCTGCCCTTAGCCGCGGCTGAAAAAACCTATGTCAAAGTTGGAGACTCAAGGCTGTCCTTCACAGCCATAGAAGGTAAACCTGCAAGATGGAAATTCTGCCGGAAAGGCCCCCTCCCCCTCCTTGTGGCCTCGGGCCTCGCGGCGCCGGATGAAAAGGAATGAAATTGAACGAAATTGAACGAAATGAAGTGAAATTGACCAGTGAAATTCGCCAATTTTCTTCCCCTTTAAACTGCCCGCTCTCAGCAGCAGTCTCTGAAGCCCTGGCTGATTTCTTACCGTTTTTTTTTCCTCACCTCGGAGAGATGAAGGTGCGCCCTGGTTATTTTATTATTGCCACCAATTATGGGGGGGCTGTGGGACACAGACCCTCAACTGCCTCCACCCGGGCAGGGAGGGAACCCACCAAACTGTTCTGGATGGATGGCCTATTTCTCCTCCCTGGAGGCTGGGCCCCTAAGAGAGCCAACAACCACCCGGACATCAAGAGGCAGTCACCAATTAAGCTCCTCCAGCCTGGGAGGAAAAGAAGTCAGAATTCTACCCTTCCTTGCAGCTAACTCCCTTACCGTTCCGCGCTCCAGCCTCCCAGAGGACCTTCTCAGTTACTAACAGGTTGTCCATGAAGATAACCTGAGAGTCCAGAATTCCACACTTTCCCTTCTCCTCTGCCTTCAGCCTCTGGAGCATCCCTGGACCCTTCAGGAAATTCCCTTTCTGGGTAGTTTTTAAGGCCAGGCATTAGTGGTTTCCCTCTGGTCTCCAGTCCTCAGCCACAATTCTATCTAGCCCAGTCCTGGCCTTCTTGGCGCTCTGAAACCAGGGTCTGAGCCATAGGTTTGGGGCCCCAAGTCCCTAAAAGTCCCTTGTACATCTCACCTCTCTTCCTCAAACCCCTTTTTTCCACCTTTATCTTATACAGACCCTCTAACACACCAAGCAATTGTTCAGATAAATTCTCTCTCTCTCTCTCTCTCTCTCTCTCTCTCTCTCTCTCTCTCACACACACACACACACACACACACACACACACACACACACACACACGACGAACCCAGAAGAATTTGCCGCTTTTTCTGTAAATAGCAGTTATGGAAGTTTCCTGTATCTATCCGCCATCAGATATGAATTCTGCCTGACAGTTTTCTCACTTCTAGAAAGAAAAAACAAACTGATAAGTCTTTTACTTAAAGCTCCGACCTAATATCTGGGAGTGACCCAATCATGGTAAATGAGATTACATAGCTTCAAAGTGCTTTACTGAAAGCAAATGCAGGGGCAGGCATGCACACGCATACACGCACAAACACACACACAGGTCACATTTACTCTTCCTCGAGTGAAAAGAAACAAAATCAAACTCAGAACGGTCAACGAGGCAGCCAGCCAGTAACCATTATCCCAGTATTAGCAGACATTTCCCACGTCTTACCATTGAACCTCATCTTATTTCTCCTGGACTCTTTGCTAAAATGGTGGAAAGGTGGCCACTACATTTGAGCTCCCTCCATTCGCTCAATCTCTCAACAAGACTTCAGTCTGTAGCAGAGTTTATTTACCATTCACACCTCCAGTCTTGTCTCTCCTCCATTGGTAAAGAGCATGAAAGACAGCAGTCCCAATACCCCTCCCCAGTTCTGGTGCTCTCCCCACCCTCATCCTGACTGGTCAGTCCTATTTGGATTTTATAGGGGCCTCTGTCCTCACCTTCTTCCTGCACTGCCAGCTGCTAGGATCCTCGCTGAAGATGCCCATATAGCTTCTCTCTGCACACGCTCTCGAGCTCTCAGCATCTGAGTCTCTGACCTGTCTTCCTTCTGTTACTTGTCTCCCAGTTCTTGTCTTCAACATGTGTCTGTTTTCTGAGATGCCTTAACTGTTTCTTCTTACACTTCCCATATTTCTCCTCTCCTGTGATCTTCATAGAACAACAGAGAAAAGAGCCAAACAACCATCTCTACTTCACCCACAGCATCACCTTCACTCAACATGTTGCCAAATCTGGCTACTTGAGTCTTAGACACAGGCAGAGAGCTAGGGCTCAGTGGGCTACGGAAGACTCCAGCCAGGCTAATGAATTTGCACTATGGCAATAGCTTCTAGCTATGAACATGGCTCAAGGGACCAGAAGCTTTGCCCTGACAGAGATCCCACAGACTCTCCTTTAGCTCCTGCTGCACCTCTACCCTTCTCAGGCTCACTGTCCCTAAGACAAGCTTTCCACTCTGTTGCATGTGTGTGTAGTGTCTAAAGTCCCTACGTTGTAGGCCTTTAGAAATCTCTCTCCTCTTAAGCAGCAAGATATATCATGTACAGGTACAAATCCCCTATGATGAATGTTATCACTATTGCATTTAAAATGTACCATTGAAATTAAAAAAACTCTCTCCTCTTAAACAGTAGCCCAAGGGTCATAAGTACACACATGTAGGCACATGTTCATGGACACATAGAAAACACAGATACGCTGAAATGCAATTCATACACACATACACACACAAATCAAAAAGTAAGACAACCCATACGAACACAAAAACAAACCATAAGCTCCCCATAAAACTCTCCACACCCAGAAATGTACAGAGCCTTCAGAATCTGCATTGAGACCTAGTCTCCTCATACTTAGTGTGTGCAGCATTCAGGACCACTTAGCACCCAGATCTGGCCAGGCCATACTAAAACCTAAACCAGAACTGAGACGCCTCAGGTGCATTTGAAACAATCTCTCTACCCTACCCCAAGCAAACAATCGTCCTAGTACCAGAGTGAAAATGAAAGTGTTGGAGGGGTCAGAGAGAGCTGGCCCCACTAGCAGCTAAAGGCCAACACTGAAGTGCCCCCAGGATCCGAGAAGTCCAGCCCTCCTCTGCCTGGCCCGCCTTCCTCACTAGCCCTCTGTTGGGGAGCCCGGGGTCTTCTGGAAGAGCCCGGACAAAGACAAGAGAGTTCAGGCAAGCACACCGAGCTGGTGACTGCTGAAGTTCACATACATTTATTCGTTTGACACCAATGAAGAAAGTGGGGGAGACATTTTTCTTTTCTTCCACACAAACCATTGGACGATTTCAGACTCTCCCCTAAGTAGAGAAGTCTAAATCAATGCACACCAGTGGACACAGAATGCAGAGAGCAGCCCGCTGTACAGATATTTACACATAATTACAGGATCCCCTGCCACATCTCTGTGCCCTCGCCCACCCTACCCGACCTCTCCAGTCCCTGACCCAGACCCTCTTCGCCCACCCGACCTCATTGCCTTTAACTACAATAAATATGGCAGGGCCTGGAACAGAGCTGAAGGCCCCAGGGTGAGGACAGCTGACCCCTTGGGCCATAGGAAAGCGGGGGAGTTCCTTTAAAAGCATCCAAACACGAAAGAGAAAGGATTTTCCTCAGTGGAGCGGGCTCCGGGGTTTCTGCAAGGATTGTGGAGACCCCTGCTTCACCTCTCCGTTCAGCTTTGCCCGTGTAGACACTGCTTTAGGCTTCAAAGGGAACGAACTTCCTTGGAGGAGAGCAAAAAACAATTTTTTTGAATTTTTAAAGCACAAAGCAGATAAAAGATGTCTTTAAATTATAATATTGGACAAGCGGGATCTCAAAGTTGAAAGAACGAGGGGGGGAGAGGAAAAGAGGGAGACCTCTCAGCTCCTTTGGTGTTTCTGGCGGATCCGCAGGGCCTGGGCAGGCTATCAGCCTACCGGGAAAGCATTCTTCCAGGGCTGCCCAGCTCAGCAGGCGGCACAGAGGCCGGGAAACAGCGAAGACTCTCCCTTCCCTCTTACTGCTCAAACTGGAATGGGATCTTAGCGTGGGACCTCTTCCCATCGACGCGGGCCTTGCCCTGAGCGACGGAGCCCGTTTCGTCCCAACTCTCGGCGAGATTCTGAGCATGAAGCCTTAGGTGCCAAGTCGCTCGCCGGCCCACATCTGGAGACCCTTCATAAATAGACTCCCTGAGTTCCGCAGGGACCGCTGGAGCTCCCGGGAGAGGCTGAGGAGTGCGGGCCTGAATGCCCCTGAGCCCGCTGCGGTCAGAAGTGGCAGCCACTGAGGCCGGCGACTTTGCTGGCAAAGGGGGGCCCTGAGGACAGGAGAGCGTCCCCGGGGTGCGAGAGACGGATGTGGCCCGCCACCGGCGCCAGGGCAGGGGCAGTCAGCATGGCCAAGACCTGGGCTTGACCCCCGGGTCCCGCGGCTGCCGAGAACGGCGATCCTGGGGAGCCCTCCCCGCCGCCCGGGGGTGCTGCCCCGCCACCGCCGTGGCCCATGATGTGGTCTATAGAGAAAGAAGGCCTGTGCCCTGCCCCTGCGCCCCCGCCGCCCGCGCCACCGCCTGCGTCCGTCTTGAGGCCCTGGCGCAGGAGTGCGGTGGACAGACCGGCCGCCGTGCCAGCTGCGGGAGGGCTCAGGGACGCGGGGTAGAAGGCTTTGGCGCAGCCCAGCTCCGCGCCGAGGAAGGCGGGCAGGCCTGCGGGGCCCGGGCCTGAGCCCGGTGCAGGCGCAGGGGCCGCCGCGGAGGCCGCGCCCGCGAACACCGAAGCCGTCGGAGGTCCGGGCGGAGGCGCGGCGGCGCGGCCGGCAGGAACCGACAGCTGGCACGGCGCGGCGGCGGCGAAGGCGAAGGCGTGCGGGTGCGGGTGAGGGTGCGGCGCCGGCCCGGGTGGGGGTGCGCCGTAGGCCGGGAGCGCCAGCCCGTAGCCGTAGCCGTAGGCGCCGTAAGCGGCGAAGCCGGGCAGGAAGGCTCCGGGGTCCCCCGCCGCCGCAGCCCCGCCGCGCAGCAGCAGCTCGGGGTGCGGGTGCGGGTGCGGCGGCGGCAGCGGCTGCCGCTTGAAGCGCTTGCGGCGCCGCAGGAAGCTGCCGTTGTCGAACATGTCGGCGGACTCCGGGTCGAGCGTCCAGTAGTTGCCCTTGCCCGGGTTGCCCGGCTCGCGGGGGATCTTGACGAAGCAGTCGTTGAGCGAGAGGTTGTGGCGGATGCTGTTCTGCCAGGCGGGGAACTTCTCCCGGTAGTAGGGGAAGCGGCCGCTGATGAACTCGCAGATCTCGCTCAGCGTCAGGCGCTTCTTGGGGCTCTGCAGGATGGCCATGGTGATAAGTGCGATGTACGAGTAGGGCGGCTTCACCAGCGGGCTGCGGGTCGCCGCGCCGCCCGACGGTGGCCCGGGCCCCGGCCCCGCCGCGCCCCGGGCTGCCGCCGCGCCTGGCCCTGGGCTTCCCGCGGCGGCCGCCGCCCCCCGGGGCGCTAGAGCGCGGGGCTCGCCGTCCGAGCAGCCTCCCGACTCCTCCTCGTCCTCCGCAACGTCCGCCTCGGCTTCCTCCGGGGGCGGCTCGTGGCCGTGGGGGAGCGTGTCCCGGGGGGCGCGGGGCCCGGAGCGGGCTGGGAGCTCCCCCCCGCCGCTGCCGCCGCCCACCACGTCTATGTCCGCGTCCGCCTCGGACAGCGCGGCCGGGGAGCTCTCGGAGGACATGATCTCGCAGCAGCAGCTGCCCAGGGTCATGGTGCCGCCGCCGCCGCCGCTCTCGGGCTCCGCTCCGGCCGCGGCTCCCGCTCGGCCGCGCTGCCTCTAGGGCGAGTGTGTTTTGCGCGCGGGCGGGGAGGGGGCGGGGGACGGAGGCGGACGGGGAGGGGTGTCCCCCGGCTCCGCAGCGCCCCCTCGTGGCCTGGCTCAGCCGCTCTCGCCCGGCAGCGCGCACCAGACCCGCCTCTCCCTCCGCTGTCGCGGGAGCCCGAGCTGGGACCTGCACTCAGCTCCAGGCAGAAGGGGCTGAGGCCACCCCTTACCCTGGCAGGTCTCGGCCCCTCGTCCCCGGGGGTGAGAGTGGGGGTTCGAGAGATCAGTCCCTCCCGCCTGGCGGCTGCCTGAGGCGGAAGAGCCGTGGGCCGGGGCGGAGCTCCCGGGGCCGGACGGGCGGGGCGGGAGGGACGGGCGCAGAAGCTCCGCGCCCGGGCCCGGCGGGAACAAACCGCCGGCGCGGCGGGAGCTCGGCTCCGTGGCCGGAGGCGGGTTCTCTTCTTCCCCCGGCTCCCGCAGACCCTCGGCACCCTGGAACCGCCGCCTTCGGTGCGCCGGCCTCTGGAAATCAGGGCTCGCGCGGGCGCCCGCCGGAGCCGGTAGAAGTGGCGACAGCCCCCGCCCCTCACGGCCCGGGCGGCCAGAGCCCCGGCGTCGTTGGAACGCGAGCGGGGCCTGAGACGCCCGGACCGGCACCGCCCAAAGGGAGCCCGGCGGCTTCCGGCTTGCGCGGGAACGTGATCGCGAGGAGCACACTTGGCGCACGCAGCCCGGGAGAGGTGAGATTCGAGTGGCGCCCCCCTTCTGCTCTCCAGGGCCCGGGCCCTGCCACCCGTTCCCGTGCAGAGACCCGGAGATTGCGCCGCCTGCCCAGGGCCCTTCTGCTGCGGCCCCGCGCCCGGGACGCGGACTGGTCCGTCGCTCCGAGTGTGCCTGTCTTCCATCCATCTTCTGCCTCAGCATCCGTTTGTCTCGGTCTCTGTGGCTCTGCCTCGCTCTCCGTGGGTCTCTGTCTCCATTTCCTGTAGAAGCTCTGTATTTATCTGGTTGTCTCTTCGTGGGTCTGGGAATCCCTCGCTCAGTTTCCTCCTATCGCCTATGCACAGTCACAGTAGGAGATGCCACCCCTCTGCCCTTCTGACCGCAGGATTTAAAGGCCTTACAGATGGGTAGCAGGACTCTCACGGAGACCTTGCTTAAAAAAACCCTGACCTCAGCCTCGGGCCGTGTTGTATCTCCCAGGATCTGAGACACCAAAGATTGGTCTCATATGCTCCTTTTAGCAGGCCCGGTTCCTGCCTATCCTGTTTGGCCTCTCATCCTAGCCTCCCTCCACGACCCACAGACAGATCGCTCCCGCTCAGACTGGGCCCACTGCAACTTCTTGGGTGTGGAATGGGCGCGGGTGCTGGATGTGAAGTAGAACTGAGCGGATGGCCCGGCCGCTGCCCCCACAGCGCCGCGCGGTGGCCGAAACGCTTGCATTGTAAGCCCGAGTCTCAGTTGCAGGCTGCTGTCAAAGGCTTTGTGACCCTCATTAGGTAACTTCTCCTTTGGAGCTCAGTTTGTAGTCTGCAGAGATCTTAGAGTCAAGCCTGCCGGGGTTCCCTGCTTAGCAGTTGTCACATAAGTTTCTTAAACTCCTAAACTGTATCTCTTCCTCTATAAAAATGAAATTAGAAATGCCTACCTCATGACTAATGAGCAAATGTAGTCATATTTCAGGCTGTTTATGAAGGGAGTTTTGACAGTGCTTCGCGGATTTTGGAGGCCTTGTTCTCTGGGGGAGTAAGGGATTGGCGCAGTGTAGTCTCCCTCCTGAATCTCAAGCCGTGGGCCAGGCCAGGACTGCTCGCTGGTACCATCTCCAATCGCTGTACGGAATTCAGTCCCCTGTGGAAAAGCACTGGAAGCAGTATGGCAGGGAATTTGCAGCTCCAATGAGCTGAATCTGCAGGGTGCAGGTGGGAGTGGATGGATTCTTTTCTATCTAACAGCAGCCTCCAGTCAGCAGAAGAGTCTAGCATAGGTCGGCTCTTCAGTTCTACAGATGGGCCTGCGGAGGCACAAGGAAGGGGAGAAGGACTCAGGCTGCTGCAGCCAGGTAGAGCAGGGCTGGGCTGCAACCCTTGTCGTGTAAGCCTCAGGATAGCTTTTCATCCTCTCAAGAGCAGAAGAAGGTGGAGGGCAGGGCTAGCTGCTCAAAGCCAGTAAGAGCAAGTCCTCTGGGCCCCCTCTGGGACCTCCGACCCCTGGACTCCACTTGGCTTGCCGGGTCTGCACAGACAGACTGTTCCCGGGAGAAAAGAGGCCCAGTCCTCCAGTCAGGAGCAGTAAATTGGAGAGGGATCAGTGTCCCTGTAATTAGAATTTCCTGGGTGGTAGAAAAGAAAAAAAAATCTTGAAGTTTCTTGCAGGAGTCCAGATAAACTCCGGTACATAGGGCTGCTGATTTGTTGTACCTGGCCAGTGTACACATACTTCTGACTTGGTTGTTACTCTATGGAGATCCCTCTCACACTCCCAGGACCCTACTCACAGACACTCGACACCATGGACCAGACACTAATGCATCCCAGCTTCGCTCCGCTAGTGTCTAAGGAAACAGAGAGAAAAACACTCTTGGTATATCCTACTCCATTTCACCTTCTGAATGTCTTCATTTCAAACACAGCAAATTAGAACAAGTAGTTTCTTGCCTTGCCAGGGCTCTCCTGGTTCCTCAGCCTCCGGCCCCCTGCCCAGCTTCAGGACCACTGGCTGATGGATTTGCTGCCCAAATCCCCTGGTTCCAATGCTCCAGGCAAGACTCTTTACTGGCAGAAGCAGTGGCAGCCTCCTGCCCCTGCCTCTGCCTAGCCATGAGGCAATTCAGTGCTGCTGAGACCTGTTTTGGGGAAAGGGATATGGAAACTTCCAGCCTCTGTAACGCAGAATGGAGGTGGGCACCGACCCTTAAGAAACTTTCCACACTCTCCATGCATTCTTTTACAGCAGTAGGAACTGGGGCCCAGAAGAGCATGCCACTTGCCAGGCTTTTAAGGGGTTTTAAGTCAGGGTGGGCCCAGGTTTCCGGGCTCCCAGCCCAGAACTTGTCTATCCAAATACTCGGCTTCCCTGACAGAGCTTCCCTCTTCCCTAGGGAGAGGATTTCTGGTAGGCTCCTATCCCTTCCAAAACTGTAGGCCAATTTGTTTTAAACAGCTCCAAGAGTAGGGGCACTGAGGGCTGGGAAAAAGGGCAACCCCGGGATTCAGTACTCCTTCGTTTTCTTTACTTCTCTGGGCCCCTGTCTTTCCTGCCCGTGGGCTCAGCCCCTTCCACATCGTCCAGTGCAGCAATGACTATGGCTCTAATTGGGTGTGTGGCTCCCTCTGCAAAATCCTGAAAACAGCCTATGCCTACTGCAGCCTCCGGGAGGTGGGGTGCGGGTGTCTGTCTGGCCCAGACTTCTTCAAATGCCTCAAGGCCTGGCCGCCCCACAAGCAACCCCACACCCCCTCTTACCCCACCCCCACCCCGCCAGCAGCCAGAACAAGTAGGAGGAGGGCGGGGCGGGAGAGGGTGTGCCTGTGGATTTCCATTCCAAAATGTTGGTGTTGCGGGGAGATGTTGTTGCCTATTTATTGCGAAGTATGTGTGGCTCTCAGTGGTGGCTCTCAGGCCCTGTGGACCAGCCGTCCTCAATTGGGGTAAGAAGAGCTCACCGCGATCACAAGGATGTAAGTCAGTCAATCGCGAAACAGCGACACAGACCAGACAGAGAGGCAGAGAGACACGCTCCCAGGTGCTGGCTGCAGTGGAAGGCCCGACCTGACCCAAGATGTGAAGCCCATGCTGTTCTGCCTGCATTCATCAAACTGGCCGGCCTCGGGGAAACCATCGAGACGGCACAACCCTCCTGCCCACTCCCCACGGCCGGCGGCCGCTGCTCTGGAACGAGAAGCTTCTCCTCGACCTCTCCCCACCTGGAGCTCAACCTTCCCATGCAGTCGGCCCACGCTGGAGGTGACAGACACCAGATCCCGTGACCCGCAGGGGCGGACCCCTGCACACAGCTGCCCCCCCAGCACCTCTGCTGTTGCCCCACATCTCAGTGTGACAAAGTTGGAGGGTAGGAATTTCCATCTGCCTCCTTCTGTTAAGCCTGGCCCTGGTCCCCACCGGCCCCATCAGTCCCTGGACCCCGGGAGAGGGGCTTGCTCCCGTACCCTGCAGCCTGAACACCATGCAGAGGCTGGGATCGGGGTGAACTGTGAGGACTGTGGCTCCTGTTCTTGGGAAGAGGGTTTCTGGCTCAGGAGAGGGTGAAAATAGCGTAGCGCCCGAATTTTCTGGTGGTATGATGCTCCCAGTAGTGCAGACTCCACGCTCTGGGAAGCAGCGGGCAGCCCAGCCAAGGAAGTGTGGGCACTTCCCGGTGCGCTGGAGCAGGAGCCCCAGGTGTCTGTAGGCTCTCTCAGACTCTTTGATCCCTGGTGATCCCTGGGTCTGAAGGTCTGTTTATCTGCAGATGTGAGTCTTTTTTCCTGGCGACCCACCGTGGCCCTGTGTGGCAAATTACGCGCCTAAAAGGCGCCTGGGCTGAGGCATCCTCTAGGGACCTGTCACTCTGGCCCAGTGGTCCTCTCTGGAAGGCTGGCCATCAGCCTGGCCTGCAGCTTTTCTCCAGAACCCGAGGCAGCCAGGCTTAGACCAGGGCTGCAAACCCAGCCATGAGCAAGTCTCCGGCAGGGAAGAAGGACAGGCCAGTGTGCCCTCTGGGTTGGAGGTCAGTGACTGGGGCCAGGAGAGGAAAGGGTGCGTAAAGCGATCTGGCCGCAGAACTGCAGGCGGAAGAAGGGTGGAGCCACGGCCTTCATCCTACCAATTAAGTGCTGCCTTCGAGGGCAGTGGCACTTCGGAACTGGATGCTTTCCCGGGGTCCTGAATTGGAGCAAGGCAGAAGGAAGGGCGCCTAAACATAGTGACCTAGCTCCCCTATGTACCGCGCGCTCGCTATCGCGTTAATCTTTCCAAGTCCCACTGTCACTGGCGAGGCCATAGTTCCCAGAATGGCTAGTCCCTGCGTCCTGTGGGGTGAATGCGACGCCACCGCCACCGTAAGCCTAGAAGCAAAGCCAGGGGCCCTGTAGGAGGCCAGCCGTGGTGGCGCAGACGCTAGTGATGATTCCTGGAGAACAGCGCCCTCTGGAGGAACCCTGCATTCATGCAAAGTCAGGAACTTCTCGAAGTGGTCCCGAGACCACCCCCACTCCATCCCTTCGACAAAATCATCTGGAGACTCTCTGGTTTCGTTCTTTGTTCCCACTTCCTGTTTCTTCCCTGATCTGTACCCACACTTCAAATCCCTGCTCAAATGCTGCTCTGCAAGAAGCATTCTCCAGAGACAGCCAGCCTTTCCTCTTCCTCTGAGCTTCTCAGAATCTTGTGTATTGGACCCAAAACTGGACTGCAGTGTTCAAAACTCATTTCTCAGATGGGGAAATTGAGACCCAAAGAGAAGGTTGGCTTGCCCAAGGTAGTAGAGGTGGAACTGGAACCCTAGTATCTCATTTCCCAGCCAGGAGCCTCTTTGTCTCACCCAGATGGGGAGCAATAATGCGGGGAGAGCTCATTTTGATGAAGGAGATGTAACTGGGCAGTTTAGGCATAAGAGAGGAGACATGCAAGAGGTGCTAGGGAAGGGGGGAGTCACTATTCCGGAATGGGGCACTTCAGAAGGCAGGAAGGCTCAGCTGTGCCTGGTGTCAGACCTTCCCTTTCTCTCACCTGTAGGGAACGAGGGCAGGCTGGGGACCGAGTGCCACTGAGAAGTTCCGTGTTACTCTGAAGGGCTCCAAGATTCAGAGTTTGGGTGAATGTTTTATGTAAGGAGCTAGGTGGGGCTGGAGGCTGGGGCAGCCTCAACTCAGGCAAATATCACCTTCCCCCATCTGCCATCGTCCACCCTTGCCCAAGTGAGGGAGGGGCTGAGATCTCCACAGCTAATATACACCCAGGAGACACTGCTGAGACCTGAGATCAACAGGAGAGGGCAATATGCAGGGAGTTTGCCTGAGGCCCCAGGCGTCGGTGCCTGGCAGCCTGAAAGATTTGCAGGATGGCTTCGCCTTAGGGTATAGCATGCTTGTCAGCACAGGACGCCTGGCAGCAGTGTTGCCTACTTGTCCAGTTCTTCTCCGGTCTCTGCTCTCCACTCACTCCCGATTTGCTCTTACTTGTTCACCTTCTGCCTGACTCATACCTCCTAATCCTTCTTGGTCTATATCACATGTCAAGTTTTATGAGGCACTTTCCTTGACAATACCCTACACTCAGCAGACTATGAGGGGCTCCTGCTCTGTGCTTGCAAATACTTAGCTCCCCTTATTTTGGGGTGATGTCTCCCAGTTCCTCACCCTCTGTGGATTTTAAGTTCCAGGAAAACAAGAATTGTATTCTAGTCATCCTCCTCTTTCTTCCTCTATAAAATGGGGATGATAAATGTACCTGCCTTTTTTGTGAGGATTCAATGAATAATTCAGACAAAGCACCAAAACTTTGAAAGAGCTCAATAAATATTTTGCATCATCATTATTAATCACTTCGCCTCCAGCCTGACACACAGTAAGTAGCTAACGGTGTTAGGTATGTGGGTCCATGAGTGGTGTGCCGTACCTCTCCCTCTGCCTGCCACTCTTGCTTGAGGGCAAGATTAGGCCATCAGCAGGAGTGTATGTTCTCTGAGAACCAAGGCGGTTTCTCCTTCCCTGCAGGTCCCCATTCCTGACCAGAAAGAACACGTCTTTACTTTCAGAACTAGAACCCCCCCCATCCCACATTAGTGACTGAAACAGGATTGACATTTATGTCCCTTTCATGTAAAATCCCTGCAGGTGTGGCAGGATGGTGTGGCCGTTCAGTGGTCTGAGACTCGGGGTCCTTCTCTCCGTGGCTCTGCTTTTTGTGAAATTGAACTCAGCTAGCAGAAATTCGACAAAGGTCAATAGCCTAGAGAGACAGAGAGCCTTGATGACAATGTTTGAGTCCCTGGATCCAGCACTGAGTCCAATGGCTGCAGCAGTCATTGGATTTCTCTCTTGTGCTCACCACCTTTTAAAATGGTTGTGACAAATCAGATCACCTGCCAGACCAAGCTCTGTCAGAACTTTCCAGGGTCCCCCCTTGCCTGTAAGACAAAGTCACTCTTCTTGAGCCGAATATGCTTACATCTTAGTGCGCCCCAACTCTCTCTTGAAAAACAAACTCTCCTGTGATCTATATAGTCCATTCGGGCTGTCCACTTTCTGTCTCCTTCCCTCTTACTGCTAGGAGCAGCCGCGCAACCCAGCTGGATCAAACAGCAGTCACAGTCCAGGGCCCAGTGATTGGTCTGGGTGGTAGTAACTGGCCTGAGGCAGCCAGCCACTCCCTCCCCATGATTTGACACACCCATGCTGGGCCCTGGGGATACATGGAGTCTGGGGTCTGTGCAATCTGGGACTCTGGGGAGAGTGTTTCTCCCTTTGGATTGGAAGACAAACATGCAGGCTTAGCTGCCAGAGCTGTCTTCTCTGCCATGTGGAGAATGCTGTTTGACATTGAGGACCACCCACAGAGGGAAACAGCCTCCAAGAGAGATGGAGCCTTAGTAAGGGTGGGTTTTTTTGTTTGTTGTTTGTTAGTTTTCAGTCCATGGGCCCAGCTCTGCCTGAAACTACAACTCTGGACTTTCCAGAGACATGAAAGAAATATCCCCTTTGTTTAAGGTAGGTTGAGCTGCATTTCACAAAAAGCCAAGCCACAGAAGAAAAGGACGGCGAGTTCTAGACCACTGAACTGCTTGCCACCCTGAGCTGCCTGCACAGCCTTTATGTGAAATAAATGTCAACCTTGTATAAGCCACTTGTGTAGGACAGGAGGGGCAGTCTGTCACGAGAAAGGATGTCAAAATGTCCTACAGACACGAAGGAAAGACCTGGGGTTAGCCTGAAGAAAAAAGCATAGGACAGCCACCATCTCCAGATCCCTAGGGGCTGAGATGGGGCAGAGAGACTAAAGCAAAGGGGGACCAGAAGGCTGTGATGAGACTCACTTTCTGTGACTCCATGCACGGGAAATGTTCTAACAGGCTGTGACTCAGAGATACGGTGGGTTACCTTGCACCACTTGGCGGTAGTGAGCTCCCTGAGCACAGGCTGGGTAATCACTGAGTGTGGATCTTAGGCATCTCGGTGCAGCAGAAAGTGTGCAGCTTTTAGACCTGGGTTCAAATTAATGCTCCTAACACTTTCTAGTCTCAGACAATAAACTCCCTGAGCTTCAAGTCCCTCATGTGTAAAGTATCCAGATGGCTGGCTGGAGACTGGGACCAGGAAATTCCTGGTCTACTCCCGGGGGACTCCTGAGTACCAGTGTTCAGCTAGAGCCAACCATGAGTCAGAACGCCTCAGACAGGTTCCTCGCCCTCCTCTCCAACTTGGACGTGTTGAGGGATGCCTGCTCCATCCTGCAGGGGAATGCACCTCCCTCTGGTTTGTTCTCCAGCTTCAGGGGAGGCAGGGCCTGCATCAGGAGGCCTGGGCTCTACTCCCAACCCTGCCTGTCTTCCTGTATGACCTAAGGGTTGCCCTGCTTCTCTCAGGGCCTCCATTTCCTAATCTGACAAATGAGAAGGGCATCCCCTGTCCTAGACAATCCAGCCGTACAATCAGAGCTCTTAACAACTGTGCGCTAACTGTAATCCCAACGTGAGCAGTTCCCACTCACCGCAGTAATAATCACGTTACTGCTGAACATCTCCGCTCGTGCCCCCATCTTGGTCAACCCCAAATGGCACCAGATACTACCTGAGCTGACATCACAGGTCTGGGCCAAACCGTAGGTGCCCAAGTTGCTGAGGAATTTGTTTCCAGCCTTGGATTTTGGCTGTCTGTTTCACACGCAGTCATTCACAGTGGGCTTCTGCTTCTTCCCTCAAAGCTGGGGCCACTCATCTGGGGGATTAGAGGCAATGAAAAGGAAATCAGAGGCAGATCTTATGACATAAAGAAAAGGGTCACAATCAGTGGGCCAGATGGGGAGAGAAGCATGTGTCAGGAAGCCGGGAGGACTAAAATGCAGAAGTTGAAAAGCTGCTTCCCTACACCTGCCACTGACACCCAGGGCTGGGGCTAGAAGGTAGAAGGAGCCCTTGCCCTGGATCCTGGACAGCCAGGGCACAGACCTCGTCCAGGGTAGGGAGGCGAGGACCCAGGCTTCCCAGATCCAGAGCCCACAGTACCTAGTGAGGGCCCTCGGCAGGAGGGTAGTAAGTTTGAGACGATGAAATTCTGACCATGGTTACCAAGGTCCCTTTGAGGAAAGGAGATAGCTACTGACAGAGTTGATACACAGGGAGCTTGGTATCCCGACAAGGGCTACATGGAAATCCACTTCTAGCGATCTCTCTGGCAGACATAGTAATACATGAAATGTCTCCTTGTAGGACTGTTCAGTATATTAAAAGGTTGTAGACAATGTAAATGCCCATCAATAAAGGAGCAGTTAAATAATGGCATACCCATAGAATGGAATAATGTCGTATATAAAAGAGAATAACTCATATTACAAGGAAACATACATACCCATGTTTATAGAAGCACATTTTATAATAGGTAGATCTTGGAAATATATGAATGAAAACATATATATGTCTATCAACAGATGAATGGATAAGGGAAATGTGGTATTTATATACAATGGAGTACTATGCTGCCATAAAGATAAACTTGAGGCATTTTTAGGTAAAGGGATGCAATTTGAGAACATAATAGTAAGTGAAATAAGTCAAACACACAAGCTCAAATATCGCATGGTTTCTCTTATATGAGAAACAAAATATATATAAATATACAAATAAAGAGCAAAATAGAGTGATAAACAGGAAGTAGGGAGAAGTTCAAGTATGTCCCCAAATTACATATTTCATTGTTTCTAAAGTATTTTAATACATTTGCTAATTTGTTTCATTTATACTACTAGCTTATCTTAGACTGCTGAAAAGAAAGTTTTGTATTTTTTTTTAAGAATCTTTTTGGTTTATATTTTGTACTCTGAGTAGCTACTTTGAAGATAACAATATACAGTGTATTAACTATTGTTATTCTCTTATTATGTTTTTTTCATAAAATAAAAGAGAATAAATAAGTTCTTTATGTATTAATCTGGAAAGAGTTCCACTATTGATAAAAAAAAAAAAATCAAGGTATGGAACAGTGTAAGCATTATGTTTCCAACTGTCTTTTTTTTTTTAGGACAAAATAACGGATATTTATTTTGGTTTATCTATGCAACAAAAATATATAGAAGGATGAATTAAAAAACTAATAACTGATTATCTATTAGCAAAAATGGGAACAAGAATAGAGGAAAGACTTTTCATGGGATACATTTTTATATCTTTAAAGTCAAGTGAATTTACTATGTATTCAACAATAAAATAAAAACCTTCAAAGAAACAATTAAACCAATAAATAAGACCAAGTATGCAAGAAGATAAGACTAGTACTGTGCTGAACACTTCCTAGGGGCTCCAACTGAAAACCGAATTGGTGGCTGTAAGACTAAAGGTAGGGATGTGAAAGCCAGAACCTCGTGTCATTGCCGGCCCGTCAGGAAGGGAATTAGGCAGTTCTGCTAGTGAGGACCTGGCCTTCCTATTCCACTCCCATCCTTCTGACTTTGGCTCCTTCTCTGTCTTGGTCCTACCAAAACTCTATCGAAAGCAGTCTTACTTTTCAGTCAGCTAGGCTGGACAGGGTTCCAGATGGATGGGAAGTGGGAGTTTCTTAGGATCTGGAGCAGCAGGTCCTCCTCCCTTCCTTTTAAACCCCAACCCAGAGCCACGCTCCTCCAGGAAGCTGCCCTGGTGAGCACACAGAGCTAAGAGTCTCTCAACTCAGGGAGACAGGCTGATATGGGCAGGTAGGGGGTGCTGTGTCTCCCCTACATGATCCAGGCCTTTTACCTCTTAATTTTTCTCAACCCCTGAACCCCATGCCCAACCTCCAGAGGCAGGGCAGCTCAGGCCAAAGCCCCAGTGTATCCAGCTCTGGCCACACTGCCCAGTAAGCAAGACTGTGGCAAGAGAAGACACAGGCGCTCTCTGGGAAGCCCCCGGCCAGGCAGGGCAGGAAATCATCACCAGTTGCTTCCCCACCCAGGCAGAGAGAATAGGGCACATTCTGTTTTCAGAGGAGACAGGCTGAGGTCAGGACAGAGACTCTAACTGGTTAGTGACCAGGTAACCTAGCAGCTCCCTCATCTTGTGAAGCACTCTGCACACTACAGTGCCACCTGCCAATATTTGACTTTTCTGAACTGGGTGAGTGTCTGATTCATCTCTGAGTCCCCAGGTAGGGAGGAGAACAGGGCTTGGCACGGTCAAGGAGCTTGAAGTTAGGAATGACTATGAAGGTCAGAGAAAGAAAAGGACTTGCCTAAGGGTTTGGCCTTGGTCTAGAACTCAGGGTTCCTGCCTTCAGCCCAGCACCCTTTCCTCATTTTCCATTTTGCAAAGTAGACCACCCATTCCACTCCCATTCCAAACCTCTCTGCAGAGGGGCAGCTACCAAGGACTACCAAGAAAAAGGGGGAGGAAGATGGAAGAGCTGGGAGGGCTTCCCAGAGGAGGTGGGAACTATAATCAGTTTTCCTCTCCTGCACCAATTTGCTTCCCCACTGGAGCAGGTGCCTCTCAGCCACCAGAGTCTCCCTCCCCATTACCCCCAAAGAGATTCTAAATGAATCCTTGGCTCATTCCAATCATTGCCTACTCAAAACAGGTGCATAAAAGATGGTCAATAGATGGTGCATTTAACACCAGAAAAAAGGAAGAGAGGAAGAAGGATGGAGTATAGAGAAAGGGGAGGGCAGATGAAAAGAGAGGAACAAAGAGGTTGAAAAGAGAGTCTAAAAAAAGAGGAAACTGAAGGCCTGCCACTTGGCTTGGAAAGGTACCTTTCAAGATCAGAACTGTGGAGTGGGGATATTGGGGTGAACTGAGGAATGTTACTGGTGCCTGGTGTTTTCATACAAGGTTCTACTTCCACTTGCTTCTTCCTTAGAGGAAGGAGAATGACTTCGGAGTCAGGCCGACCTGGATAGAGTCAAGTCCTGAATCAGTCCCTTGGCAATTTGATTTGCTAAATCACTTGAGCTCAGGTTTCATCATTTAGTTTTTTGGGTTTTTTTTTTTTTCGGTTTTTTGAGACAGGGTCTTGCTAGGCTGGCCTTGAACCTGTAGCCCAGGCTGACTCTGAACTCAGAGTGATCCTCCAATTTTAGCCTCCCAAATGCTAGGATTACAGGTGTGTGCCACCACGCCCATCTCAGTTTCATCATTTATAAAGGCAATGATCTGTAGCTACATAAAGGAGAGTTAATAATTCTAATAATGCCACTTTCACATTCCAGAAGTACACTGCACTCGACAGTGTTTTGTTGTTGCGTTTTGAGACAGGGTCGTGCTATGTAGCTCAGGCTGGCCTTGAACTCATGGTGATCCTCCTGCCTCTGCCTCCCGAGTGCTGGGATTACAGGTGTGCGCCACCACACCTGGCTAGTGTATATCTGTGTTGCACGCCTGGATTCATTTTGCTGGTGCTGTATTTTGTTGGGGAACTTCCATCTGTTTTCATATGTGAAACTAGATTATTTTCTGGGGGCTCACCCCTTTCTTATCAGGTTTTGATAACAATTAAGTAGACTGGGATGACTGATTTCTTCCGTGTGCTGGAACGATTTACATAACTAGAAACTGGGATCCTTGGTGGTATGAGCGTGCGCAGGTAAAACTGCTGGTGGGGGTGCCCTCTGGTGGGAGCAAGGGAGCAAGTGCTTCTGGTGATGGACCTTTAGTCTGTGCTCCTCCATCTACTGAGATCAGTTACCCCTAAAGTCAGTCAAGCCAGACCAGGGTGCCCTGCCGGACAAACGATCTCTGTAAACTTTGGGGGGTCAGCTTGAGGCTATTATTAAATGAGACAGTTTGTAGCCTCAGTGGATTCAGAGGATTTTAGCCAATGACTGGTTCTTTCTATGGCTTTGTATGTCTAATTTTCTCCACATCTACCAAGCCACCATCTTTCTCTGCCTGGATATTACAGCAACCCTTTAACTGGTCCCCTTAGCACCATCTCCATAGTATACTTAGGGCTATGAAATTTCCTCTGAACACAAGTTTGACTACATCCATGCATCCATCCATCCATCCATGCAGTGCTGAGGAGGAAGGAAAATTCTACGGTGGCTGGGCGTGGTGGTGCAAGCCTGTTATCCCAGCACGCAGGAGGCTGAGGCAGGAGGATTGCCACGAGTTCAAGGCCAGCCTGAACTACATAGCAAGACTCTGTCTCAAAAAACAAACAAAAAATAGTTCTACTGTGAACTATATCCCTACCTTCCTCCTGTGGATTTTAATATGTGCTGTTCTCATTATATTAATTTATAAATAGTCTGTAATTATATCTCTTCTAAGCAAAGAGTCATTTATTTAGATAAGCATTTTTACATTTTCAATTCCTTCATTTGAAGTATGATCCAAGAATATATTCTTCTAAATGCAGGAATTTATGAAAAAGCTTGAATGTTTTCACTCCAGTAATAGTCTATCAAAAATTAAAAATAAAAAAAAGTTTAAACCATATTTGGGGTCACCTAAATGACTTCTTTATAGCAGAAACTTGGTATTTAAAGTAGTCATTTATACCAAGTATTACCAAGTAGTGCTACTTTAATCTTGAGATGAGCCAAAAAGTAAAGTAGATTTGATGAGTAAGGGGCCAGTTTGTGAGTGATCTGCTACACGAAGAAACGCTCCCAGTTTGTTCGAAAGAGACAAGTGGGGGCTGAGTTTAGTCATCACACAGCTCAAGGCAGGCCAAACCCCAAAGACCTGCTGGCGAGAAATGAGTGCCGAGCTCATGGCACAAGTAAGTGGTTTAGTTTCAGCAAAACAATATCTTCTCTTACATTTTATTAATACTATGAACTTGAAATTTGGTTTTATTGCTGTTTGAATTTAATTTATAAAAGATTTTGACAGTTCTGTAAGAAATGAAGTCTAAAGAATTTATAACTACACATACCGAGTCACATCATCTAACAATTTAAAATCAACACGTAAGGTCCACAGAATTTTTTTTCCTTTAAAAATAGACAAACAGGGCTGGGGATTTAGCTCAAGTGGTAAGAGTGCTTGCCTAGCAACCACTAAGGTTCTGAGTTCAATTTCCAGCACACACACACAAAAAGATAAAAAGATAAAAATAGACAATATATATAAAAAAAATAGACAATATATGCATACCTATAATCTCAGCACTCGGGAGGATGAGGGAGGAGGATCGCCACAAGTTTGAGGCCAGCCTGGGCTACAGTGAGTTCAAGGCCAGCCTGAATTACACAGAGAAACCCTTTCTCAAGAAAAAAAAAAAAAGTAGACTATTAAGCTCTTGTGTCTTGCAAAATTCTCCCTTGTCTCTACTTCCAGGATCTCTCAGAGAAGTACATGGGCTGAAGGCAACCCCGTCACTAGGTGTAAGGGCTTCCATGTTGCTCGTTTTTCTTTCCCAGGTAATTACCTGCCTTCCTAGGTCATGCTCAGAGCTTTGAAAGTTCCCCCAAGAAGCTTCTCTGTTGTCATGATTGTCAGTATCCCTGCCGAGGGTGTCATTTTTTTTATACCCAGTGTGTACCTCGTGTGCTGGGGTAGTCTTGACTTCTTTCTAGCTGGATCCAGGAGCCCCTAACATCGTCCTGGGCCCTGAAGCCACTCTTTCTGTGTTCCAAGTCCTCCGAAGTCTGGATGCAGCCCCTTTCCAGGGATTCTCCTGTCAGCCCCCCTATAATTCTCAGCCATCTCTCTGCCTTCATCCTCCACCCAAACACACCGTAACACTGAGCCACCTCCCTAACTTCCCTGGAGGTAACACACACTAAACTGAGAAAACATCTCCCATTCTCCAGTTCCCAGCACCCTCCCCACCCACACACCCATAAGGTCTACAGAAACACAGCTTCAATTCAACTACTTAGTTGTCAAAGTGCGTGCTTAGCTTCTCATGCTAAAACAATCATCTCAATTGCAAATGTATAAAGTTTCCAAAACAATTTACCTCTACTGGACAGGGGAATAAACCAAGAAAAAGCTAAATATGGAATCCAGGAAGCAGAAGATTCAATGTAGGATAGAGATGGAGGGAATTCCCAGGATAACCATGAAGGGAAATTCCGGGCCCACATCTGTACAGCAGACATGGAAAGCCATCAGTCCAAACCGGAGCTGGAGGGGGCTGAGGATTTAGCTCAGTGGTCAAAGAGTTCACCAAGTGTAAGGACCTGGGTTTGGGTTTCGATCTCCGGCACCAAAAAAACAAACAAGCAAGACAAACAAAAAAACCCAGCGAGCTGACAAACTGAAGTTGGAGGATGAAGTAATCTGGGAGAGATGCCCCCAGGAAAGCAAAACACAACCACCAAAAGCAATGATGGATTTCTTGATAAGTCTGACTTCACAGAAAGGTTCATCACAGTGCCATTGGAAGGGAATGGGAAGATTTAGCAATGGGTACAAAGAAAGCTGAACAGAAGGAAAAAAAGGGTATTATTAACTCCAGGAAAAATCAAAAGATGCACACAAGGAGTTGTAATCATAGTACACTAGTAGCTTATCAGAGAATAGTCTCTATATAGTAATGATAGTATAAATGCTAAAAACTGATTTAAGGGGGTGGGGAATTAGCTCAGCGGTAGAGCACTTGCCTCAAAAGCACAAGGCCCTGAGTTTGATCCCCAGCACCCAAAAAATAAAACAAAAAATTAAAACTGATTTAACCACAAGTCAGTGATTTGAGTGGGAATGGAAAGAGATGGAGATTCTAAAAGTAAATGATTATCTATCCTAGGAGAAAGTTAATCACTAGGGCTGGGGGTGTAGTTTAGCGATAAGGGGCGTGCCTAGGACACTCCAGGCCCTGGCTTCATTCCCAGCATCACAGATAAGAAAAAAAGTAATCCTTACTGTTTCAAGAGAGAGGAGTAAGAGCATGGTAATACGGAAGTATATTCCAAAAGAAACAGGAATTGAAAGTAGATACTGAAAGGGAAAAATTCAGGATTCCTCAGAGTGGGACAAGATACCACTGTAAAACTTTTGTTTGTACCAGGCATGGTGGCCCATGCCTGTAATCCCAGCACTTGGGAGGCTGAGGCAGTAGGACTGCCATGAGTTCGAGGCCAGCCTGGGCTACATAGTGAGTTCAAATCCAGCCTGAATAACAAAGCAAGACCCTGTCTCAAGAAACAGAGAAACAAAACAAACAAATAAACAAAACAGAAAAAAAAGACTTTGTTATTTGACTTGTTAGGTTATGGATTTATGTACTTGTTTCAATTTAATAAAAATAATTAAAGATGCATTAAAATGTGTCTTCGAGTTAAAATGACTTCCAGGTTTCTATAAGAATGAAGAGGCAAGTGTTTGTTTAATACTTCTGAAAGTTCCATGCAGACTATTTTCTCCTCAAAAGAAGGAAGAATATTAAAATCTCACTTCTAGGTAAAAAGCACTAGGTGCTTTTCAAAGACAGAGTTGGATTAAACTTTCATTTTGTTTTTTTCAACATCTACCAGTGTCAGAATTTTTAGAATACTCTTATACAGTTTTCCAGACTATGAACTGTAGGGACATAAAGTCTTTTATTTGTATCTCTATTGGACACAAAGCCAGGTACACAGTAAGCCCTTGATGCTGTTGAACAAGTGCAAATTAAAAAGGCATTTTAAAAATTGTTCTAATTTTCCTGTTCAGCAGTGAGCTTCCTAGAATACCCCTATCTGTCCCCTGAGTGCACCAGAATTCTGAGGACCAGGACCAGCGTGCTATCAACAGAAGAGGAATTCAGAGTTCAGGAAGGTCCTTCTGCCTCCTGGAAATTTCTGGAATTACCAACAGGTGCTCTGAGGCAGGACAAGGGACTATAGCACCAGCAGGAGCAAAAGAAAGGCACTGAGATCTCTGTGACACTGTAGCCACAGCACCAGGGGATTAAATTTCCTGCCACTCACTGGGGCCTCCTCGACCAATGAGTAGGAAAATTACCTCCGCTTCCACATCTACTTCACTGGGGGCGGCGGGCAGAGGACACTAATGGGGATTAAAACCAGGGCCTTCAAGCTAAGATGCATCTCCAGCCCTCTTTTGTGTTTTATATTTTGAGACACGGTTTCTAAATTGCCCAACTCGCCCAGGCTGGGCTCAAACTTGTGATTCTCCTGCCTCAGCCTTCCCAGGGTAGAAGGATTACAGCCACTTCACCCTGCTCTTTTTACAAGTTACTATGAGAACTCCAAGTAAGAAGGCAGTGGAATGTGCCAAGTATTGTGTACTTAGTCTTTACTCATTAAGTCAGGTACAGTATTAGAAACCAGGGATTTATCTGTTCAGTCAGTCAGTCAACAAATATTAAGTGAAAGAGGCTGGTATGCACCAGGCAAATGCACCCTTGCTCAAAATATAGCTGGGAGAATGGAGGCTAACTAGGGTACTTTCTACCACACTGCACATACTTCCTGCCCACCCTCCAAAGACACCCTTCCCAGACTCCCTGTGCCTTTCTTCTCTTCTGAGCTGCTCACAGTCCACCCTCACCCTGCCTCACCATCCCAGAGCTTCAAATGCCTGTGTCTAGGAGAGGTGCATCAGCCATGTGCAACGAGTAAAAACATTCATCCTGCGTTCTGGATGTGCTGATCCCTTTCCCTTCCCTTCCCTGAATTCAGACTCAACTAGACTGGGAGCCCTAGGGCAAGAAGCGTGGAAAAGCCTGATGCTTAGTGTTTGGGTCAGTACCATGGAGCAGACCAGGATCAAAGGCCAATTCCCCTTTCACTCTTCAACCCGAGTCTCTGTTCCCTGCTGCCCTGCCCTTGGTGCTGTGGACAGTCAAGAATCAGCTCTGGTCAGTGCTGCCCCATCTCACAACCTGGCAGGGGAGTTAAATTGACTGATGGTGCAGTCCAGCTCTACAAGTTCAGAGTGGGGGGTGTGGTCTGCAACTTGGTCTCACTCCTCAAAGTAGACGGTTTTGCTCTTTTAGACTGAACTCCCAGCCTGGGCCCTGTGCCTTTCCTCCAGCACTGTGTGCATATCGATCACCCGCAGAATCTAATGATCCAGTGGGACTGAGGTGGGGCCTAAATCCTGCAATTGTAAGAAGTTTCCAAGTGATAGAGGTATGTGGCCCACACTTCACAAGATTCTAGGGCACTTACCTGGTTTCTCTGAGCAGCAACGACTGGATTAATGTCCTTCCTTCACCGACCTGTAACTCTGTGAGGCAGGGATTTTGCCCATTCACCAATGAATCCCCAGGGCCGAGCACAATGCTTGGCACATTAAATAAGTACTTGGCAAAGTGAATCAAGATCCAATGCGCCCTTCTCCACAGGAGCTGGGAACGATCCTAAACTAGCAGGCCATGCCACCACCCAAATGCACCCACACGAACGTGTGCACACACATATGCACACCCCACTCCATCTCCACCCGGCTTGAGAGGCCGGTGATAACATCTGATTAGGCCTACTATGTGCACAGCTTTGGCTCAATCAATTCTTTTTTTTTTGGTGGTGCCGGGGATCGAACTCAGGCCCTTGTGCTTACAAGGCAAGCACTCTAATTACTGAGCTAAATCCCCAGCCCCACTCAATCAATTCTTAATCCTACTTCGTGAAGGGGGTTCAACACCGGGTGACACCCCGTGATACAAAGCTCACCAGCTGTCCTCCCAGCCACTCCCCCAATTCACCACCAGCACACCAAGCCCTTTCTGTTTAATTAAACTAGCTTTAATTAAAAAATAAAACAAACTTGGTAAGTCCTATGCTTTCAGGAAGGCGGGGCAGACACAGAGGCCCAGTGATACCCTCTGCCCTTCAGTCAGGAGCTCCCGATACTGCTTGTCTCAGAAATCTCGAAGGGTCCTGGCCAAGCCAGGCATCAGTGTGAAAGAGGGGCGCTCCTCCAGGAGCAGCTGACGACCGACAGGCAAGCGGGGTGGGACAGGGACAAACCGCGGGGAAATGAAGGGACAAACCGCGGGGAAATGAAGGACGACGTGAGGACCCAGGAGTCAGACCGCTAACGTCCTGGCGAAACAGGAGGGGCGGCTGCCCGAGGAGTCAGTGAGGAGGCAGCCTGAGACTGGAAGGAAGCTTCCAAAGGAACTCACCCGGGCAGCTGGGGGTGGGGGCTTTGCCGGGGGGCGGTGCGGCGCCCGGGCGGGGCCCCACGGACAGCGCTGCTGGGGACCAAGCGAGGGCCCTCGGGGAGAGGAAGCAGCAGCCGCGGGCCGCAACCAGAAGGGACGCGGCAGTCCAGCGACGGCGGCAGCAGGTGTGTTCAGCTCAGGAGGCGAAGATGCGGGAAACTCAAAGGTGCACCCCAAGCAGCGAGGGGCGCTCCGAGGCCGCCTCCTTCGGGCCCGGGGAGAAGGGCGCCCCGCGGCTCCTGCCCGCGGGAAAGTTGCTCACAGGTAGCGCTCCAGCCCGGGAGCGAAGCCCGGCTGCCTCAGGTAGGCCTCCCCCGGGCTGAGCGGCCCGAGCGCGCCGGCGGGCCCGGCCAAGGCCAGCAGAGGCTCGGCGGGCAGCGGGCCGGGGCCGGGCCGCGGCGCGGGCAGTCCCAGGCGCTCGGGGGGCTGCGCGTAGAGCGGCGGCGGCGAGGCGGTCGCGCAGGGCGGGAAGGCGTCGGGCGCGGCGCAGCAGGGCGGCTCGGGCGCGCCCAGCGCCGCCAGCTCGGGCTGCAGGCTCAGCAGGCCGTCGACGCGGAAGAGGCGCGCGGGAGGCGCGGGGCCGGGTGCGGAGGGCGGCGGCGCGAGCAGCGCGGGGCCGGGCGGGGGCGCGTAGGGCGCGCAGGGCGCGCAGGGGAAGGGCGGCGCGGGCGCGGGCGCGGGCGCGGGCAGCTCGGCGCGCTTGAAGCGCTTGCGGCGCCGCAGGAAGCTGCCGTTGTCGAACATGTCAGCGGCCGCGGGGTCGAGCGTCCAGTAGTTGCCCTTGCCCGGGTTGCCCGGCTCGCGGGGCACCTTGACGAAGCAGTCGTTGAGCGTGAGGTTGTGGCGGATGCTGTTCTGCCACTTGCGCGGGCTGTCGCGGTAGAAGGCGAAGCGCTCGGTGATGAAGCGGTAGATGGCGGCCAGCGTGAGGCGGCGGCCCGGGGCGTGCGCCAGCGCCATGGCGATGAGCGCGATGTACGAGTAGGGCGGCTTCCCGCGCTGCAGGGGCCGCCGCCGCCGCCGCCCCGGGCCCGGCGCGGGGATGGGCTCCGCCTCCCCGGCGCCCGCCGCCGCCGCCTCCTCCGCGGGCTCCCGGCCCGGCTCGGCCGCGGCGAGCGGCGACGGCGGCGGCCCCGACGGCGCGACCGGGGGAAGCGCGGGGAAGCCCGAGAAGGCGGCGGGCGGGTCCATGTCGCTGCGCCCGGTCGTAGGGATGCGGCGGCCCCTGCCCGCGGCTGGGGAGAGCAGGGCCCGCGGACCTGCCTTTTATGGACGGCCCCGCCACCAGCAGGGGAGAGGGCCAGGACCTTCCCTGCGGCCAGAGCCGCCGCGCCGCCGTCCAGGCCCCCTGCCCAGCTCGCAGCCCCCTCTGCTTCGCCCCTCCCTCCTCGGTCTCATCCCTTTGGGCCCATTTTTCCCAGACCCTGCCTGATCCCTTCCCTTTCTCCATTGGGTCCGTCCCATCCCACGGTATTTGATCTGTCTCTTTCCGCCCCTCCCTCTTCCCCCCTCTGGGTCAATCCCAACCACAAATCCACCCATTCAGGGCCCTTTCCTGGACCTCACCCCAGTCTGCCCCTCCCAGCAGTCCAGTCCCCTGCATCCTCTTGTCATCCTTCCATCCCCAGCTGGAACAGGGAGGGATGCGGGAAATCTCGCCAGCCCTCAGTGCCCTATCTGGCTGGTCAGGGACATGTCTGGCCCGACACTGGACATTAGGAAACTAGGGCTAAGGTCACAGAGAAGTGTAGGGGCTAGCTTCATATTTGGAGACCCCAGATCAGTGTCTCCATCTTTCTCTGTGCTTCCTCCCCCGCATTCCTGTCATGGCCGTTTTTGAGAAATCAAAATTATAAAAAGCAGTCCAGTTGCTTTAAATCAAGAGCCGCCCCAAATTCACAGCTTGGAGTTACCCTTCTAACACAGCTCTGCACAGGCCCCTGAGTTCCAAGGAACACTTATCAGTGTGAGAGTGGCCCCTCCAAGTTCCTCCACACACTGAAGTCTGAGAAAGCTGCTTTCTGATCCAGACACTACTCGGTCTGCTCACTGGGGTAGGGATGGTCTTGGCAGTTTTTGTTAAATTCCACCCACCGCCATAACCCAGAGGGAACTGAAAGGTGAAGGAAGCTTATCTTAAAGCCTTTCCTTGTCTTGTAGATGGGCAAGATCAAGGGACCTGGGCAGGGAGCAGGGCTGGGAGTACAGTGAGGCAAGTGAGGGGCCTACCACGCTAAGTTTAGGGGACTCAGGGCTTCCAAGTGTAGGATCAGCCCTTGAGAGTCAAGACCTACTGAAATTTGGGGCTTCACTTGCTCCAGCCTAGTCCAGTCCTGATGAAGTGTGCCTAATGCCCCTGCAGATGACCAAATCTAACTTCACCTGGCCTGTGGCCTAGGGTGTCAAAATCCCAACTCAAGCCTAGAGCCCAAGGGCCTTCTCCCAGCTCCGGGCGCAACTGGTAATATCATAGCCACCATTACCAATCATTTTGTATTTGATAAACACATTAAATACATTATTTTATTTAAGTTTGAGGATTTCTGTGAGATTCCAATCCTCATTTTGTGAATAAGGATACTAAGGCTCTGAGAGTTTAAGCAGTTATCTTGACACAACTAGTAATGGCAGAGCTAGAACAAAACCTGAGGTCAAAGCACTGGCACTACCACTCTTCTAGTACCATCCTTTAAAAAGCAGGGACTTTAGAATCTAGTAATTTACCGTGCTGGACTTGAGCCAGAACGCCCAGCTGGACAGAGCTAGTGTGATGCTGGGTGTAGAGGAGCCACCTGAGGATTGTTGCTGACGCAACATAAAGCAGAATGGGAGCGGAAGCTAGTTGGCCGGCTGTTTCCCAGGAGAGGCTCTGCTGCGGCTGGTTCTCCTGAAAGGAACTCGGCTGTTCTCAGCTGGTTCTCCTGAAAGGAACTCGGCTGTTCTTGTCAAGGAAGGAGCTCGGGGCCTTGCTATTGAGGATGGCTGCTGTTGCTTTGGGGGAGCTCTGGTCATCATCTCTGCTGTGGGCATCGTATCCTGGTTTCAGTAAAGATTTCTTCAGCCATCATCTGCAGACATGGACATACATGAGACAGTGCCATGGGCTCCCAGCCCTTGATTGGATCTTTCAGGTCTCCAGTGCCGAGACAGACATCAGCACTCTTCCAACATTTGGCTTGTGGGTGAAAATATTGTAATTTATAAATGTCCTGTGTTAAATCTGCTCTCTTACAAACCATTGACTCTTGAAAACCTAACTAAGACAGTTACTTTGGAGTTCCTGCAGCTCCCCACACTTCAGCTACCAAAGTTGACTCCTGGCCTCTCTTGACCTGGTCAACATGTCCAGGTTCCCACTGAACATTACCACATGGATGTCTCAAACCCAGATGTCCTAAACGAAATGCTTCTCTCGCTTAATCAAATATACTCTCCAACCTCCTCTTACTCTCTTACCAGCATTCCAGATCTCACATGGTTACCCACTTCTCCTGCCTCAGTCCCTACATCCAGGCCTTGTCAAGTCCTACCAGTGCCATGCTATCCCAAATGCATCTTTCCTTCAGTTCTTCTGGCCCCAGTTCAACCTACATCATTCACCAATCAGTGCGAGGCCAGGCTCTTTGCAAAAGCCCAAGGCAAGACAGAGATGATGAGACTTCCAACTTGGTGGAGAGAAGGGCAGCTATGAGAGAAGTGGTCAGGGGGCTGTGGAAGCAGAGGAAGGAAAAGATCTGAAGATAATGCCCTGCCCACAGCAGCAAAGGATAAGCCAGGTTTGTGCTGAAACGAGAAGTAGCCTCTGCCTCAGTACTCTCTCCTCTGCCTCAGTACCCTCTCCACCACGAATACGACTGCCCTGGCACAGTCCATAAGGAACACAAGACAATGCAGTCACCCCAGACAGCTCGCTGAGAGGACGGCAAGACAAGCAACCGTAGCAGCATGGAATCCAGCTCTAAGAGCAGTGTGACCTCCTTTGAGTTCTCCTCTGAGCCTGCGTCCTTACCTTCCACATGGAAGCAATAACATCTTTTCTCAGTATTGTTACAAGATCTTGTACAGAAGTGCCTGGTCCACACTGGCACTTGGAAGAGGTTCTTTTTCCCCGACTCGGGCATTGCTAGTATTGAACAGGAAGATAAGGGCGGGAGACAAGGCGTCTTTTCATTCAGGTGCAGCATAATCCTGCACTAGACTCAGGTACAGAGACAGCGCTGATGGCACCTCAGCCACTCCCTCTCCCACCTCCCCATAGGGATACAGCCCCTCTAAAGAAGTGCTCTACCACAGCCCCTGTCTTACACCTCCAGGGAGTAAAGGGGTCCGGGTAAAACTGGCTCTTCCTACCTCCTATGGCCAACTGCAGTTTTCTGATACTTTCAGTTTTCTAGTCCATGTGTGCATCTTGGGACATAGTATATGTTCAATAAGTGATACCGAATGTAGGTTATGTTAATCCTAAAGGGAGTGGGGGTGGGGAGCTGGGCCAAAGGGTGAGAACCTAGACTTTTTCTAGTTTTTTGTGCCTGTCTGGCCCCTTCCATTGGGCCTGCTTCCCAGAGCCAAGCAGCCCAGTGTCAGGGGGCGGCCCAAGGGCTAATCCGTGTTTTCAGCGTGGTTGGGCCCTCTTTTCACAGGCCCTGGGCCGGACGTGATGCGGCTGAGCATCCGGGCATAAGATGGCCAGTGAAGGCGGCCCCTTTCTCATGGGCCTGGATTCCAGGCGGCCCAGCGTCTGAGTGGAGCCCCTGGGGCGGGAGGAACACAGTGGCTGGGCTGGGCAGTCCTTTGTCTGACCACACTGGGTGGATATTCAGGCTGGCAGGAGGGATTAATGGCCAGGGATTGGCCCTGGGGCCGGCCTTCCCACTGCCCTTTGGAGGCCAAAGGCCCAGGTCAGGGCACACAGCGTTGATGGCTCTCTAGATAGGAGTGGAAATTCCCAGCCTCGTCCAAAGCTGTTTGCAGTAGACCCCCTAAGACCCCCTTCCCCCAACCCCAGCTCTGCAGAGGCATCACTAGGCCAAACAGACTTCAAGGCAAGGAGCAGTTATGGGGCAAGAACTCACCAAGTACTTGGCCTAGGAGAGAGGGTTGGAGCTGAGAGTCATCTCAGGTCCTTGCCCAAGATTTCCAGCCCTCTGGAATGGTCCCATGATTGCCCTTCCAGAGCTCCGAGAGAAAGAGCTATGTTAACCCAAGAAGGGCCCGAGGGGCCAGCCTAAGCTGTCACCAGATTCCTTAAGGCTTCCTGGAATAGTCCTCTAAGACCTCTAGCTTGAGACCATCCCAGATTTATTTATTTCTGAAGCCCTCCACCACAGCATTGAGGGGTCCTCTGCCCAGAGAGCAGAGGGGCTTAGGACCCACAAGAAACCCTAGATATCCCCAACACTGTTTCCAGCTACACAGGAGCCCTGCAGGTCTTCCTCCTTCTTACACCTCAAATTAGAGCTACCCTTAACTCACTCCTTAAGAGCCTGAGGCAGGCAGTTCCAACCAGGCTGGGGTAGCCTGGGACCTCACTGTGGCAATGCCCTTCATTGGCAGGCTGCTCCTGCACTAGGGATGAGGCCGGCAGCCCCAGCCTTGCCTGCAGGGCCCAGGTCCAGAGGGGTCTGAGCCAGGCACAGGGAAGGCAGCAAGTGCAGGCCTGACTGGTGAAAGAGCATTAGGGCACCCGTCTTTGTGTCTGTGTCTTCATCATCCCTCAGGTCTTCCATTCTTCCAGTCCTAAGGATCTGTGTGGAGGCTGCCCCGAGGATAGATGCTGGATCCAAGTGATGAGTCAGAGCGTCCTCTGTCCTCCGAGTTCTTCACTGATTGGGAGGAGGCAGCCACACAGATGCTCTTAGGATGAAAGCAGAGGAGGGATGGCAGGAACATGGGAAAGGGCGCTCACCCAGCTTGGCCATTTGGGGCAGCTTGGTCCTTGCCCCAAATTCCCAAACCTCTAGAAGTTCCCCATGATTGTCCTGCCAGAGCTGCAGAAAGATCTGTGTTAATCCAGTGAGGGTCCAGAGGGCCAGCCTGAGCAGTCACCAGACTCCTTCAGCATTCCTGGAATATTTCTCAAAGATGTGTGGTTTAAGACCTGAAAGGAGTAAAGGCCAGGCAGCGGGGTGGGGAAGGACCCAGGCTGAATTAGGAACCCGACCTCGGTGTCCCCTCAATATCTCTGTCACTGCACTTACCTTGCATTGTCCCTTCATGTGTCTGTCTCTCCAGCCACACTGAAGGCACATCTCACAAGATAGCACGAGCTGATGGTCAGTAGATACGTGTCAGATGGCTGGAAGGAGGTCCGGATACCAGGCTGAGAAAACTGGGTGCAGAGGTGTGGCACCAAAAGCATGTGGTCCACTCTGGAGAATGCAAGACTTCCAGTGTTTCCCTGAGACTTATGTGAAGCAGTGTGGGTGAAGTTTTGAGGGCACAGCCTGCACGTTCCAGTGCTGGGTGGCTCCTAGCCGTCATCCTTGTTACGGTTCTAAGTCACTGTGGCTGGTGCAGAGGGTCAAGGGACTGAGACAAGGAGGCCAGTGGGTCAGATTGTAGCTGATTTTATTTGCCAGGCTCAGGGGCTGGCAAAGGGGTCTTTGAGAAGTTTCCAGCAGAGCAGTGACCTGATCAGATGTCCCATTCAGAGTCCTCAGTCCCCAGGGCATGGGCTAGTCAGGAAGAAGCCGAAGGCCCAGAGGCCAGAGGGAGGCTGACCCTGACAAGAGAGTCTGGCTCTGGGGGAGCAGCAGACTCCTCATTCCCTTTAACTCCAAACTGGATGGAGAGAGAGCCTGGAGCTGTCCATCTCACGTGGCAGTTTGGCTGTCAGTTTGGTCGCCCAGTCCAGAAACTGGCCATTATCCGCTGCTCCTTGCGTTCCCTCTCCAACCATCTTTAGTCACTGAGGTCTGTCTCTTCTCAGAACTTGCTCTGAAATCCTTTCTCTTCTCTCGTCTGTCAGTCTCAGTCCTTCTTCAGCCCGGTACTTCCTCTCCTGACCACAGTGGCCTCCTTCCTGGCTGGTTCTGCCTCCCGCTCTGTTTCTTCATCCCCTCAGCACGTAGAGCCATGCCTGTTCTGTCCCCCACTTAAACACCTCCAGGGGCTGCCCACCTGTCGGGCCGAGACACGGGGCTGACCTGCACAACCCAACCACAGTGCTTCTCCGCATTGCCCTGGCTCTGGCCCTGCTTCCCCAAAACACACGTGTTCTGTACAGAGTCACATTAGCTGCTTTCAACACAAGTTCCAGGTACCCTCCCGCTCTGAGCCGTTGCTAATCAGCATCAGGACAACCCAGGTTTCCAGACTTCAATACGAGCACAGTTTTGTCTATTTTTCCAAACAGTCCCTCAGTCTTCTAAGAACTTTATTACACATCCCATCTTTCCCTCTAAAAAACTTCATTTTGGGCTGACGCTGTAGCTCAGAGGTAGATCATTTCCCTAGTATGCAGAAGACCCTCAGTTCAGTCCCTAAGACCAAAACAAGACAAAAAACAGAAACCAACAAAAACCTCCACCTCCTGCCCACCTCTCCATTGTTAGACAAATAACAAGTAAGCACCAAAAACCCCTGAGGGCTTTCCCAACCAAAGACAGAGAGAGAACTAATCTCTTCTCCCACTGGCCCTCTGCCAGGAGGAGCCTTTCTTCAGTGATCTGCCTGGCACATTCCTATTTGTCCCTTGAAAGCCACTCTTGGAAGATAACCATTTATCTCCTAGAAAACATTTCCCATTTTCTCTTTCCTTTCTTCTTCCCCAGGCAAAAGGCCAAGATACCTCTGGCCTGACTGTACCCAGAGAGACTTTAATATGTGCTCTGTCCTGCTTCCAGCTTCACAAGGGACCTACACAGCCCTAGGGCTGGGCCCCCTCAGGCTTGAACCCTTGCCAGGCTGCAGAGCTGCACAGTTCCACAAGTATTTGAGAGTTGCCTGACTGGCCACCTTGCTGAATGGGCGAATGAACAAATGAGCACACAGCGAAGGGTCCCGTGTCTGATCTCCAGCCCGAAACCGGCCTCCTGCCCTCATTGCCACTCTACGCAGCTCAGTGGCCCTGGGCCGAGACCCCCCAACTCAGTCCCTGCTTCGGCAGGGTCCAGGCTCAGCTCAGGCTCAGACAGTGTGGGCTCAACCCCAAGGGTGTAATTCCAGCTGCTCCTAAACCACACACCACAGGCAGGCGGCATCTGAAGTATGTTCCACATTAATCAAGACCGTCGCTGTCTGCCCTCTACCCAGGCTCTGCACCCTCACGGACTCAGTGCTCTCCGGCCTCCGTGCTTCTCATTTCCAGGGAAGCCAAGGGAAGGGTGCTGTCCGCCAGCCTGGCCAAACCCCAGCCCACTGCCCGTTTGCTGTGTGCTTGAAGCAAGATGCCCATTCCCAAGGCCCACATTAGACTCAGACGTCCCTGGAGCACCTGGAGGACTCGGAGATGATCTCCAACTTCTGGGCCCCTTAGCTCAAGGCATCTGGAAACCACGCGGCACCCAGCGCCGTCCCCAAGCTGGATGCACAGTGTGTCTCACACACACAAGTATGAATATTTTTCAAATGGATGTAAATGCTGCTGCGATGGATAAACACAAACACATGTAAAAGCTTTGCAGTTGTTTTTATTTTTGTCATGATTTTAAATCCATCAATGAATATTAAAAGCCAACTACCATCATATGGAATAGCTGGGAGCTGTTTTTAAAGTCACCATTCTTAAACCACTACTAAGAGTACAAGGTGCCTTCCTTATAGTTTTAGATATTAAGATCTAGAAAAAAGAGAGACTCTACAAGAGAAGAGGAGGAAGAAGAGGAGAAGAAGCTGCCACCATTGAAGGACTTGAATTGGAAAGTGCTGTAAGATTCCTGTTGTACAATAACTGATGTAGAAGATGGACTGGAAGTATTTATCACCTAGAATGTTTTGGGCATCAAGTAATATAAAACTCAAACCAACTGCAGCTGTAAGGAAATACATTTTCTCCCTAACAAGAAGGTCAGCAGTAGGAGGCAGTTAGGATTCTGGCTCCCCTTTTCCTTGATGCTTTTGACTGGACTCTCCCTCACGAGCTGGCTTCATCTTTAGACTGGCACAAGATAATGTCAGCACTCAGAGCTGCCACACTTGAGATCCAGTTGTCAGAACAAGGGAGGCTGCGTCTATCTAGGCCTGTTTGTTAGGAAAGGAAAACTTCCATCTCCATCCCCAAATGTCTCTTCAGTTCTCATTGGCCAGAAATGGATCCTTATCCTAGACCAACCACTGGCAAGGAGGAGCGACTCGGTTGTTTGTCTAGGACCTACCTCCTCCTGGACTTGGAATGAGTCAATTTCCCATGAAGTGAGTTGCTGTGTGGATGAGAGCTGATACTGGAAAAAAAAAAAATGCCATTAGGAAGGAGGAAGAGGAGCTGTTAACCAGTGTCACCTCGACCATCATAAGCCTCAATTTCTCCTGTAGAGAACTGGGAGAAAATCTGATTCTTTGGTAACATTCACTTCTCACAAAACATTAAGTCTCTATCACTTTGGAAGAGCTCCGGGGCACACGGTGAATGGGAAAGGGTTAAAAAAGAACAAGAAGATGGAGACGTGAATAGGTAGAAAGACACAAACTAGTGTGCTAGAGCAGGTTGAATCCGTTCCTTCCAACACTAGGCAAATGTTAAAAGAACTGATTTTGAAGAATTTTTAATGGCATGAAAAAATATTCATGATAAGATGCTACATATAAAAAGCAGGCTAGAGCTCAGTCCCCAGCACCAAAAAAAAAAAAAAAAAGCAGGCTATAAAAGTTATACAGCTTGCTTTCAATGGTTGAAAAAACAAGGAAGAAAAGACACCAAAATATTAACAGTTTTAACTCTCCATGATTTTAACTTTTTATTTTTTAAGGAATTAAAATTGTGAACATTATTCATCAAGTTGAACTCTTGTGAAACAAGGACTTTACTATAAACATGTTAATATGCCAACAAAAAGATTATTTTGGGGGGGGATTTTGTTGTTGTTGGTTGTTTTTTTATTTTTGGTTTTGGCTTTGGTTTTTTTGAGACAAGGTCTCACCATATAATCCAGGCTGGCCTCAAACTCTGTGTAGCCAGGGCTGACCTGGAACTCAGCAATCCTCCTGCCTCAGCCTCCCTTGTGTGGGAATTACAGGCATGCACCACCACACCTGGCCAAAAAGGTTTTAAGGTTTATGCATATTTAATGTATCAGATGCCAATCACAGTGGCAACCTTTGGGGAAGAGAACTGTGTGGTTATGAACGTGTGCTGGGTATGGGGGTTTGCACTGGGAGTCCCAACGATTTGGGAGGCTGAGGCTGAAGCCACAAGTCAGAGACTGGTCTAAGAGATACAGCAAGAGCCTGTCTCAAAAAACAAACAAGCAAACAAAAACCAACAAGAAGTAAGAGTGAGAGGGAGACTTTAACTCTGAACTACAGTATTTGCATATTTTGAATCTGAGATCATGTTCAGTGTATAATCTATTCAAAAAATGGCTGACTAAATTTAAAAAAAACAGTAAGTGTGCATTAACTAATTAACCAGAAAAAAAATCAATTAAAAACTATCCTTAATTTAAAGATGAGAGAATGTTGAGTGTGGTGATTTATGCTTGGTAATGCCAGGGCTCTGGGAAGCTGAGGCAGGAGGATCACAAATTCAAGCCTAGCCTGGGCAGTTTAGTGACATAATGAGACCCCCATCTCAAAATAAAAAATGAAAAAAGGGGTGGAGTGGTAGCTCAGTGTGAAGGCCCTAGGTTCATTGTCTAGTACTGTGGAGAGGGGAGAGAGGGAAGGGGAGACAGGGAGACAGGGAGAGAAGGAGAGAGAGAATGAATGAGAATATGAATGAGGATTGAGAATCACAGGAGGCAGCTGCTGCCTAGAGTCACCCAGCTAGAAAGTGGTTCCAACTCCAGTGTACATGTTACGGGGGTAGAAATCTCTGAGTATCTGAGTATTTCTGGGGCCTTGAGTTTGCAAATCACTGCTTCCCTATCCACTCGCTGACTCAGCGTTTGAGAGATGCAGCTAAATTTGAAAACGCCCAAGTTTCGAACCCCTCCGGGTCACCTAGAGCCCTGGCTCTGGCTCCTTCTCCAGGGACCTCTTCCCTCACCACCCTCCAGGCCAGCGGGCTTCATGCCTACCATAGTTTGTCAAGACAAGGAGCCCCAAGACTTTCTTGTGGGGCACAGAGATGAGCGTCACTGCCCCAAGACCCCCAGTGGAGCTTACATCTCCCTGGAGACGAGAACACCAGAAGGAGCCTGGCAGCTTGGGTGCCCAGGAGGGCTCTCCCGGAGGCCAGAAGCAGCATCTGGAGCAGTGCTGTTCTGGAGTAGGCGTGCAGTCATTAACAGAGCTTTGGCACATTTGGGGGCAATAACTACATGTTTTCTCCAGGGCGCATTGAGAAATGCGCCTTGCTCGGAATGTAATGAGTCTGTTTCCTACAATGGAGGAGATGTTCGCACTCCTCCCAGGCCTGCCTGCCGGCTGCTCTGGCTCACTCGCCTTCCTCTTTTCAGATGCATCCCACACCCCTAAGATCGGCCACCACATGGCACTGCGAACGTGGCTTCCTTGATGGGACGGAAGACCAGCGGGGCAACCTCATTCAGAAAAATCTTTCCCTCCAGTGGGCAAGACTCACTTCTTTTCATCTCCACTTGAAAACTCCACCCAGGGGATTCCCAGGTTTAAGAAATGCAGTATTTTTGTTTTTTCCCTCTAAGGAGCTTTATAGATTGAAAATACAAATAAATCCAGGAAGAGCAGAAATGAATTTCTTATGTCCCATTTCTTATGTCCCTCCTACTCCTGCCTCAGATTGCTGCTTTCTCATTCTCCTTGGGCCTCTTACAAATGTTAGTGCTTCTCCCTGGGATACCTTTCCCCTTCTCGCTGTTGTTGCTCCCATCTGAACACACAGCACATGCCACCTTCTCCAGGAAGACTTCAGGGCTCAGTCTCCCCTGAATTCCCCACAGCACCCATGCTTCCCTGGGTCACAGCCACTGTCACAGCAGGTGCTGAGTGCTGGCTTAGCTCCCTCCCCTACCCGTGTGCATCTTGAGAACACAGTTAGTCCTCTGACAAGATACCCAGTGTCCCGCAGAGGAGCAGGGACCGGAGAGATGAGCAGTAAGTGCTGGCAGACTAATTAAATAAATAAATTGAAGACTAGAGTAATAGAGCATCAGAGATGAGTGAGGGCAGAGCCTCATTGCTTCACAGATAAGGAAACTGAGGCTTAGAGAGGGAAAGATGAAGATGTGATCAGGAATCACTGGTTGACAGTGACAGAATACCAACTTGAACTAACTTGAGGAAAAAACGGTAGGGGGCCTTTATTTCCTGCCGCTAGATAGGATACCTAACACCAGCAACTTAAAGGAGAGGCTCAATTTAGCCCACATTAGAAGAGGTTTTCAGTCTGTGATCAGCTGGCTCAGGGGCAGAAACATCCTGGCAGACAGTAAGCAGAATAGGGGAACAGTGCTAGAGAGGAAGGGGCCAGGGCCACGTACAGTACCCAAGGTCACACTTCCATGACCCAGACACACCCGGGAGCATGTTTTCTGCATCCACTAGGCATTTCTCTATCCAATGAAGGCGACAAATCAGGATAAGCAGTCACATAATCCTGACCATAAATTGTAGCAAGGATGAATCTGGATTTAGGGGTGTCTGGAACTAGGCACACACAAGTTCTTTTCATAACTGCTTCACTTTCACAGACCACTTTCTCCAGGTCAGGGTGCTGACTGTTGGTTGCTCCCTGCTCCCAGTCTTACAGTTCTGCAAAAAGAGATAAAGAGTTGCATTTGGGGAAAAGCCATACAGAAGGACTCTGAGTGGTCCAGTATGGGACCCATGTTCTCTGCTGACAAAACATAGAGTCAGGGTGGGACTCCAGCCACCAGAGAAGGAGCAGTTCTCCCCTACGCTGGGAACATCATGGACACAGCCTGAGGGAAGTCACTGCGGGCTGGGCAGCTGCCCTGATTGAAATCTACCGGAGTGCCTGGTATTTTGTAAGCGGCTGTCTACTCAAATCATGTGAAACATTTCGATGTGCACTATCTTACCGTAATTCTGTGAAGAGTGTCTTTACTCCCCTTTCACGGATGAGAAAACAGTAAGGCTTGGGCAGGGTCAGTAACTGGCCCACTCTCAGAGAATTATAGGGCCCAAGAGAACACTCAGTCCCAGCACCCTCCATGTTTAAGGGAAGCAGCTACACAGCCCCGAGAGTTCAGGGACTTGCTGAAGTCACGGGGCAGGAAGATTGTCTGGGACTGGAATTATTAAGGACCTTGAGCCTCATCATATTACAAGTGTGGAATGAACATCTCTGGAGGATCTGCTGTGCCCTGGCAGTTTCCCTTCTCTAGAGCTGCCCACACACCGATCCACATGACTCGGAAATGACTCCTAGAGGCGCAGCCTGGCAGCCACAGGGGTCTGTGTCGTCCCATGCTTGGCTTAACTGGGCCAGTCACCTTCTCTCCTGGGAATTCGGAGAATCTTTTTATGAGACTGGACTGTCAGGTGCCGTGAGTGTTCATCTGTCCCCCCGTGTGATCTGAGGGCAGAGAAGGCCAGTCTGGGAGGAGACAAGAACACAGACAGAGACCCATACACACAAATACCCTTGGTTCCCAAGGGCTTTTCTGAGTCTGGCTTCCTGTAGACTCCTAGTTCCCTTGGGATCACATTCCTGTTCTGTGTTTAAGCTTGCTGTAGTGGGTTTCTTGCTGTAAAAAACACCATACATGGCACGGTGGCTTTCCTGAGGCGGGTGCCATTTCACAGGCTGGCATAGATACTGGAGCCACTTTAGGTGATCAGATAGGTGAACTGTGCAGGCCTGAGTGGCCAGGAAGGCCTCCTTGGAGCAAGCAGGATCCTCTGTCCTGGGAGAATGAAGTGGATGAAAACAGGGAGGGAGGAGTGGAAGGGCTTTTCAGGGAACATTGAGGAGACACAGGGAGTCCAGCTTGAAGGAACTGGACAAATGACGGAGCAGGGATGTGTCATAGGAAATGAGAAAGACAGAGATTTTCTGGTCTCCAGGAGCTCATCCAAAGCCCTCCAGGGCACAGAGGGCACAAGGAGAGGTGAGGAGGCACTAAGTCCGGGGAGGGTTTCTCAGGGCTGGTAGCAACCCCAGTTATTACAGGGAAGACAACTCTGAGCCCATCCTGTGCTCTACCCCCGTAGCAGGCAGTTCGCCATTTCTCACCCTGCCCCGCACTCTCCCACCCTGTGCCTCTGCCATGCAATTCTGTCTGCTTAGGAGCCTTCTCCACCCAGCTTGGAGGCCGCCTTGTCCCAAAAGCCTTTTCTGTTACCTTCCACTCACTCCAAAGAGAATCTAGCTCTTCTTTTGTAGGTTCCTGCCTGGACTCGCTATGATGCAGTTCAGTTGTAATTATCTGCACAAGGGCCCATCTGCTGCACTAGGACGTGGGCCCTGAGGCCAGGACTCAGGTCTGGTTCGTGTGCTTCCCTGTCGCCCTGTGCTGGGGCTGGCCCTTTGTAGGTGAAAGTGTGCTGAATATCTGAGGGATCCTCCCTTCACACTAATCGCGGGAAGAAGAAACATGTTTGATGCCTCCTTGTCGACCTGGCCGCCTCCGTTACCAACCAGCAGAGAAGGGCTGGTCCGTCCCGCCTGGAGGATGAAGGCATTGGAGGCTGCAGGTATGTGGCTTGTGTATGTGTGCATGCACGAGCACATGTGTTGCAGGAGCGTCCCTAGAGCCACACCACAGGGCGCCACAGGGCCTCGCTGTGGCGGTGGCTCCCTGCCCTACCCCTGCATTCCGGCGTCAGGGTCCTGCGGGCCAGACAGGCACCAAGTCTAGAGGCCGAGGGGAGATCTGGTCAACGGAGTCAAAGCCATCTGTGCTGCGGCACAGCAGAGATCAGTCTAATCTGGCAGCTGACATGCTGCCAAGATCCTGCTGATCGCTGTGAGCCTGCAGTTTTGCGTTCGGGATGAGTAGATGTTCCCCTTCCTCACCCCGTTCACCATGCTCAGCCAGGGCCAGCGGAAGGGAAGCTGCGTGATAAAAGGCCTGACAAAGAAGAAGGGAGCAGGAATGAGCTGGCCCTTAAGGAACAGCTACAGTTTCCAGCTCTGACAAGGGTTTCACATGTCGCTCCCAATGGTCTTAGGCGTCAGCTTTCCCTCCCTCATCCCATCGAGAAGGCAGCAAGTGCTCCAGTCCCGAGGCGGCTTGCCCCGGGTGTGTGGCTTGGAAACGGCAGAGTAGGCACCAGTTCGTGGTTTGCAGATAGCTACCTTCTGCGGGGAATCCCATTGCCTTTTAGGGTCTAGGGGCAACTCTTCAGCATGTTTTGCTTTTTTTTTCCTTTTTTTTTCTTTTTTTAAATCAAAGCCTCATGGCTCCAAACCCTCATTACCCTAAACTCTAATCCTCCTACAGACGGCTCTCTAGGGTAGCCCATGTGGGCATCCCTGGCCAGTCGGGCCTCTTGTCACACCTGCCACCTACCTGCTCAGCGTTTCTCACAGGCACAGTTGCTCAGCCCTGTGGGTGACTGTGTAACATCTGCTTCTGCCATCAGGCTCATCCTACGAGGGCAAGGCTTTATCTTTTTCAATGCTTCATTCCTGTTGGCGCCGCATTGTCAGTAGAGCCAATGTTTCCTTGCAGGTCTGCTCCCAAGGTCCCCTAAGGAAGGTAGACCAGAAGCACCATGAATGCCCAGTGCCCCAGAGAGTCAGAGGATGCCAATCTCCAGGCCTAGTGGCAACATCTGAGCTAAAGAACAGGAGGAAAGGTTGGAGGACACACAAGCTGTCCCTTGCTATGAAAACAAACAAATATCTTCTGAGCATCCACTCTGTGACAGGCAGTATTCTAGATGTTTGGGATGAACAAAGGAAAAAACTGTTGGGATGCAAAGAAGACAAAAATCCCTGCCCTCTGGCGCTTACCTCCCAGGGGAGAGAGGCAGACATGAAGCAAAATAAATGAGCAAATCTTATGGTATGCTGTGTCATGGAAAGTCACAATCACTACGGACAGAAATAAAGTAGGGGAGGACAATGGAGGGAGAGGTGCTATTTTATTTAAGGAGGTGAGGAAGACCCTTGAAAGTGACTGACAAGGAGCTATGTAGATACACCATAGAAGAGCATTCCAGGCAGTAGGGATGGCTAAGACAAAGGGGTGCAAGCGAGAGTGTCTTAGTCACTTTCCTCATTGCTTTGGACACAGTAGCAAACACTCGCAACCTAAAGGAAAGGTTTATTTTGCCTCACTTTTAGACCTTTCAGTCCTGGTGAGGCCGGCCGGCTCCAGGGCAGGACAAGGCAGAGGACAGCAGCTCACATGGGGTATCCAGCAAGCAGAGTGAAGGGAGGAGCTGGGGAGGGAGCAACACCCTTCCAGGCCGCACCTCCAGGGACCGCCTCTTCTGAGTAGATCCCAGCTCCTGCCAGCAAGTCAGTTCTGAGCCCCATAACCCAGTCACCTTCCCAAAGCCCTCCGAGCACAGGAGGCTTTAGGGGTACGTCTAGATCTAGTCTAGATCTAAACCGTAACAGGGAGAGTCAAGCAACAAGGAGGCCAGCGTGGCCGGAGCAGAGGAGGGCGGAGGGCAGAGCGGAGTGTTATCAGGGTTGGCTTTATTCTGGTTTGGAACTGGAGAGTACAGGACAATGTGATCTGATTTAGGCCCTAAAAGGATTGCTCTGTCTCACTGTTAAGAACTGAAAGTCCTAACATGAGAGAAGTTAGCTAACTTCGTGAATAGTGTAACATAAAACAATAAAATTGCCAATCAAGGCCACTGTGCAAAAAAACTGCTTAAACATACATTAACAAAACTTAGCTCTGACCAAAAAAAAATTGAAAGTCTCAAACCAGACATGGTGGTGCAGACCTGTAATCCCAGCACCAAGCAGGCTGAGGCAGGAGGATCTCAAATTCAAAATCAGCCTGGATTACATAGCAAAACTCTGTTTCAGAAACAAAGAAAACCAGGCATGGTGGTGTACACTGGTAATCCCAGCACTGGAGAGACTGAAACAAGAGGATCACCTTTAGTTTGAGGCCAGCCTGGGCTACATAGTGAAGCGAAGGCCATTCTGAACCACATGTAGTGAGTCACTGTCTCAATAAAATGAAATGAAACACACACACAAACCCACAACAAGCAAGCAAAACAGAAATCTCTACTCTATCCTGGGTGAGGTCTCTGATGAACATTGGGGATTTCATAGCTGGTTCCAAATCAAAGGAATCGCTATGCAGAGAGAAGAAAACAGACGACAGTGCTCACCTTGAGTCCAGTGGTTCCGAGTCCAGTTATAAGGCAATCTAAAGAAACCAATTTCTGGTGAGAGTGTGAACCTTCCTGCTGTCATCCATCTCGTGGGAGCCAGGCGAGCCAGGACACGATGGCCTCAGGAAGACTGTGAGCTGCGTCCTCTGTACTGGGGTCAGCCTGTGTGCCCCCGAACTCTCCTCCTGTCATGTGGCTTAGAGGTTGGTGTCCTCTCCGACAGTCCCTCCTTCTGACCTTCAGAGAGGCTGGGCCTCCTCGGCGCCCTTGGCCTAAGTTTTTTAGGTGCTATCAGTGACAGAGGTGACCAGGGAGCAGACCTCAGGCAACACTGGCCGCCAAACACTTGGACGACGTGGCTATGCAGGCAGGCAGGCAGGCACTCGGCGGATGGTCCTGGATTCCAGGAAGCCAAGGACAAGGCAGGCCACGAATCCCTTGCCTTCATTTTTTGCCTCTAAATTCTTCCCAGAAACAAGGCGTGTCAGTCTTCGAACTCCAGGGTTTTATGAGGCAATTATGGTGGGACCATAAATCTCCTGTGTGTTGTTTTCAAAGGGGCAATTAAGTGGAGGAAGGAGGCACCATTTTCATTGCTCATTAAGTGATTAGGGCTTGTTTGACAGATCCCAGTATCAGCGACTAGAGGCAGAGCTGAGCCTGACTTGGGCAATGTGCTGCCTCCCGGCCATACCTGAAGCACCCAGCGCTTCCTTTCTGCACAGGCTGCTCTGTGCGGAGGAGCTGGAAGGAAACCTTTCCTTACACAGATGCACAGGTCACACCGAGGCTTGGGATGGAACTGATTCGCCTGTGCGACACTGCAGTACAGCCAGGTTCTGCCTTCCAGAATGGGCTCTGGCCACCACCCCATGCTTTGTATCCATCAGAGTAGCACCTGGCTCCCTCACCGTGGGAGCCTGCGTTATATCACTGCATCCATCTTTGGGCAATATGATCTGCTGTGCCTAAACCCTTAAAATAATGATGTGGAGTCAGGATCCTTCTTATATATCAGCTGCTGCACTACCCCTGCATGGCCCCCTCTGGACTTCCTGGTAAGTAAACAAGTAACGTCCTAGAGGTGCCAGCGATGGTGAGTTGGTTTTGTATGGAAGTTGGGAGGAAGGAACAAACGTAATCAGAGAAGCCAGACTTCAACTGGACATCTCAAGACTGTCTCACATTCTCAAACTTTGCCATCAAGTGCTCTTCAGCTTGTGTTCTATTTCCACAATTACTACTTCTCTTGTGACTCTCGGCAAGTCAACCTTGCCGAGCTTCAGGGTCCTCATGTGTGAAGTTGGTATAATACCTGCCTGTAATGTCATTTGAGAGATGATCCGGAGTCGGAGTTCAGCATGAGACCTGAAATAATAAATGATCTGTAAATGTTAATTATTGTCATTTTAATTATGCTATTAATTGAGAGGAAGAAGAGGAACCCACCTTGTGTGTGGCTTCCGAGGTCACTGCTGGTCACTGCTGGTCAGGAGGACACTGTGTGAGGGACAAGGCTGCATCCGTATGTGCCCACCTCCACCTCCAGGGTCACAGGGAGATCCGGGGACCCACAAGGGAGGCTGTAAAAGGGTTTCTACCCTGAGAAAAGCTGGGCTTACATTACAGGTGGGTGACAGGGAAGAGGCGGGAGTGAGCCTGTTTGAAGGGTTCTGTTGGGACCTTGGAGTCCCATTTAGAAATTAATTTAGAGCAACAAATACCAAAATCCTTAGGTCCCAAGGCTTTCTCCATGGAAACCAGCCTGGGGTGCGGGGCGGGGGGGGGTGGCCGAGCCATCCTTTGCAGCCTGTGCGCCTAGAATTTTTCAGGTTTAGCACAGAGAATCTCATGTGCTGGGACATCCTAGTCCCGGGCACACCAGGCCGGTAGGTCACATACACATACCCAGAGCCTCCGGAACGCAGAGGTCTGTATTCCGACCGGAGCGTCTCTCTCTCCTTCCTCGTGGGAGGCCTGGGTTGCAAAGTCAGCTCCAGGGTGAGCAGGCTTTACAGGCTCACAGGTCCAGGGCAGCAACTACCACAGGCTGCATGTCCAGCCCTGGGGACAGGGAAGACAGTGCTGAGGCACAGCCGCCCCTCTTCAGCCTGTCCTTGCCCTTTGCACAATCAGCCTTGTGTGTTATCACCAGGGAATAACATGGTCACAACATAAAAACCGCTCTCACCCCGAGATCTGTCTTCGGCAAACCAAGCCCTAGAACTGATCCCAGAAGCTCTCAGCTGACAGGCGGCCCAGCGAAAAGCCTTGGAAGGGGAGGGAGAGATGCGGAGTGCTGGGGATGGAGGGACAAGTATGGGAGTCCTGAGCCACACTCCCAACCACGACAGCTCCCAACTGTGACAGCAGGAGGGAGCAGCCTGGGCTGACAGTCACTGGGGACGATAAACAATAAATGATGAACGGGCAGCTTCCTTTATCCCCTTTCTCTTGAGAGTCTTCTCGCATGACTGCTAAAGACAAAAGGCAGATAAACTCATCACAGTAGAGGTACAGGGAGAAGCAGCTTCACCAGACAACATACTACAACAAATTTCAGGGCAACAGTAACCAGTGGAGGAGTGGTCCTGACCAGGAGAGACAGGAGACAGCAAGGAAGGGGCCGTAGACTTCAGCTCCTGACAACCTCTCCTCTCCTAGGGCACAACACCTCGAGACCTGGCATCTGCTCACCGGAGGGAGCAGGCGGCTTCCGAAGAAACCTGATGTCCCCGAAAGACCTTCTGTGTTCTGCCCGGGAGGTAGGCACAGGGAGGCTGAAGTCCAGGGATGGAGTGGCTGCCCAGCCAAACTAAGGGAAGTCGCCAAACTGAGAGTAAAACAATAAAATTGTCTCAAGAAATTGAAATAATGGAAGCAACAGAAAATAACTTTAAAAAATTAACACTCTATTAATACCCTCTCAGAGATTTAATGAGGTACTACATCCATCAAATAAAAACTGGATGGTATGAAGAGAGAAGAAATAGAGGATGAGAGAGAGCTCTTGAAAACTTAGAAAATCTGTTTTTAAATTTAACAGAATGTTTCAAGTTAAGTAAATTTCTCACAGAGTGAAATAAAAAGATAAGGAGGTAAAAATATTTTTAAAAACCAGACACAAAGAATCAGTCTAGGGGTTGGGGATATAGCTCAGTGGTAGAACTTCTAGCAAGTCCAAAGCCCTGGGTAAGATAAAAAAAAAATTTTCAGCAAAAACAGATTAAAATGGAGAAGGGGAATTATTTATTTAACAGTCACGTTAACTAATTTCCCAAGCTGGGCATGGTGGCGTTCACCTGTGATCCTAGCGCTCTGGGAGGCCGAGGCAGCAGGATCACAAGTTTCAGCCCAGCCTAGGCAACTTAGTGACTTAGCAAGACCCCGTCTCAAAGAATAAAAAGGACTGGAGATGTAGCTCAGTGTGAAGTCCCTGGGCTCAATCTCCAGTACTGCAAAAAAAGAAAAAAAAGGTCATTTCCTATAGGGCTGGGACTGTAGCTCAGTGGTAGAATACTTGCCTCGCAAGTGCAGGGTCCTAGTTTGATCCCCAGCACTAGACGGAAGGAAGGAAGGAGAATCCCATAAAGAAAGTTCATGAGGCTTCCATATTAAAAGAATTATGTGCCCCCCCCAAAAAAGAAAAAGTGATCCCCCTCAGGTATAGTATCCTGATATTTTTTAGCACAGAGGTAATTGTGTCTAAAAAGCTTTCAGGGGAGAGAAAAACAAAATAAGGGGAAAAGTTCACAAAAGAGTGAGAATCAGAATGACATCAGGATTCTCAGCAGCAACACTGGGTCTAGAAGACAATGCAGAAATACTTTAACTGCAGAGGGAATTTAGTTTTCAGTCTAGAATTCCACACAGGATGAGGAGTAACGAGACCTGTGGAGACATAGCAGGAAGTACACTGCGAAAGAAGGAAATACCAGTTTCAGAGAAGAGCAGGCCTCAAGAAAGCTGCAAAAAGGAGTCCGAGTCAGGAGGACGGGTGCCCAGCAGCTTGGGCCCAGTGGATCAGTGTGGAGGAGGAGAGCTGGGGAAGCGCGGGGAAGACTGGAGCAGGGAGGTCTGGCGAGCGGGAGACTGGGGAAATACAAGGGAAAGAGGCCGATAGTGGTGCGAGCAAGGAGAGGCAATCCAGTCACATCAGCTCTATAGTAAATGCTATTAACGCAGTGACACAGTATTAGTTTCTGAGTTTTAGGATGTATCTACAAAGAAGATAGATAGAGAAGAATTAATTGTGGTTAAAGAAGAGAATTTAAACATTATCAACCTTGACAACAAAAAACTACTGATGACAAAAATTGGGGAAAAGATGAGAGAAAAGAGGCAAAGAATGGTACCAATATTGTTCTCTCACAAAGGGAGAGTCAAAAGTAAAGTCCTCGCCAGTCTCAGTTGCACACCTATAATCCTAGCTACTTGGGAGACTGAGGCAGGAGGACTGCAAGCTTAATTTGCAATGGACAATTTAGTGAGATCTTCTCTCAAGAAAAAACTTTTTAAAAATGGGGTTGGGGATTCAGCTCAGTGGTAGAGAACTTGCCAAGCAAGCGCAACGCCCTGAGTTCAATCCCTAGCACCCACCCCCCCAAAAAACCTTCAGAAAGGTTGAGGGTGCAGCACACCGTGGAGCACCTGCCTAGCATACATCAAGGCCCTGGATTCAACCCCCAGAATGAGAGACAGATAGGTATATAGATAGATAAATGATAGATAAAGTCCTTAGACTATGGAACAAGGAACAAACTGTTAATACTGTATATTACTTAAAGTGTATTGTTGAGGGTTTTTTTTTTTTTTTTGAGACAGGGTCTTACTATGTAGTGAGTTCAGGCTAGTCTTGAACTCACTGTGTAGCCCAGGTTGGCCTCAAACTCACAGCAATCCTCCTGCCTCGGCCTCCCTGGTTCTGGGTTAACAGGCAGCCACCACCACACAATATGATATGCAAAAAAGCAAAGTGTAGAGAGAGTGAAGTGCATGACGTGTTATTGTGCAAAAAGCAAGAGAAACTGGGCATGGTGGCGCATACCTGTAATCCTAGCGCTTGGGAGGCTGAGGCAGGAAAATCACTGTGAGGTTGAAACCAACCTGGGTTGCACAGTGAGTTCAAAGCCAATCTGGCCTACATAGTGAGACCCTATTTAAAAAAAAGAAAGACAAAGAGAAAAGTAGCTTTTACATTCTTGTCAGTGGAAACTCTGTGCCCATTGAAAAGTAACTTCCCACTTGCAAGCACCCACCATTCTACTTTCTTTTTTTGGGGCGTGCTGGGGATTGAACTCAGAGTTTTGTACTTCTTAGGCAAGCGCTCTACCACTGAGCTAAATTCCCAGCCCCCTTTCTACTTTCTGCCTCAACGAGTTTGATGTCACCTATCAGTGGAATCACACAGTCTATGTCTTTGTTACTGGCTTGTTTCACTTAATAGAATGTCTTCAGCGTTCATCCCTGTAATGGTCGGAATCAACCTTTCTGGGGGGCGGGGAAACACCCAGGATTGAACCCAGGGCCTCACACATGTTGAGCATGCTGTCTACCACTGAGCTACATCCCCAGCCACATCAGCCTTCTTAAGGCTGAATCACTTTCACATGGAACAATTTTTCAAATACAGGAGCAGAAAGAGGAGAAAGACACGGTGGGTCATCGGAGAAGACTCTGGTCTGGTGAATGCGGTACCCTGTGCCTGGCATGTCCGTTCTCTATCGCTGTGTGACAGATTACCATCAAGTTAGCAGTTTAAAACAACACCTGTTACCTCACAGTTCCATAGCTCAGAAGGTGACTGGGCTTGATTGGGTTCTCTGCTCACAGTATCACAAGACCAAGATGGAGGCCAGCCTAGCTTTTATCTGGAGGCTCTCAGAAAACATCCACCTCCGAGGTCAGTTAATTGTTGGCAGACTTCAGTTCTTGCAGGTGTTAGAATTGAGGTTCCCAGTCTTTGCTGACTGACAGCTAGGGGCCACTACTCTCAGCTCCTAGAAGCCTTTACCCCTTCCTGCACATGGCCCCTCTCTGTCTCCAAAGCCAGCCGTCACAAGTACTTCCTGTGCCTTGAATCTCTTCTCTCCCACCAGCCGCAGAATACTCACCTTTTATGGGCTCAGGCGGCTTGACTGGCCCCACCCAGATAATCCACCTTTTGCCATAAAATGTTTGGCTACCCTGAAGGGGAAAGGGGCTTCATGAGGGAGAGTCGTTGGGCAGCCAGAGTTCTGTGATGACCCCCAGCAACCCTTGCCCTTGGGGAATGCCCTCCTCTATGAATATGTTACATGACAAGGCAAAAAGAATGTCGCGGCTGCAGTGAAGGTACTAACCAACAGATGTAAGACGGCGATTACCCAGGCAGGCCGAGTATTCCCATGTGAGCCCTTTGAATGAAGGCGGAGAGTTTAGTCCAGCTGGTGACAGAAGAAGTCAGAGGGTCAAAGCATGAGGAAGATCCTGTCCGTCCTGTAATCCTGAAAATGGAGGGGGCACATGGAAAGGGCAGAAGAGCAGCCTCCAGTGTCCAGAGCACCCTATGGCTACAGTCGGCAAGGAAACAGGCACCTCAGCCCTGCCATGCAAAGAACTGAATTCTGCCAGGGCAGGTTCTGTCCCAGGCCCTCCAGGAAACAGCTGGGCTTTTCTGATGTCTTGATTCCAGGCTTGAGGTACTGCGGCCTGAGGGCCCAGTCAGCTCCGCCCAGACTTCTGACCTACAGAGCTTTACACCTTTCCCTGTTTTAAGTTACACAACCACAGAAAACGAATGTACTGGCAGGCCCTTCACCCGCCTGGCCCAGGCTCTGTGTTTCTGTCGCAAGGGGCGCTCTGTCCGGAGTAGTGGTTAAGCTCTCAGACTGCAGGTTTCTCATCTGTAAGAATCAGCAGCTCGAAGACCAGCAGACCTTGTTAAACAGCTCCAATAGTTCCCGTTCATATTCATGGTGTGAGTCTTTGCTCAGCTCTCACCCTCCTTCTGTAAGTGTCCCTCCTGCCTCCTCTGCACTTTGCACTCTATTGCAAGCCTCCTGCTGTACCGGCCGTGTGCACACCCTCGGCAGACCGCCATCACCCTGGAGAGCAGATACGCTGTCTTTCCAGATCCCGCCCCAGCTGCAGGCATGAAGAAGGACTTTAGAATGTGTGCGGAGGAAGAAGCCTGAGCTGCCCAACAGGGAGGGTATTCAGGGAGCAGTGAGTTCTGGGTACTTAGCGTAGTTATTTGTGAGGATACACAAAGGGATGGACTTCATGCCATTGTGGCATGCCCCTAGCTTGTGTTTCTTTTGTTTTGTTTGTTTTAGAAATTTCTTTTTTTTTTTTCTTTTGAGGGGTGCCAGGGATCGAACTTGGGGCCTCGAGCTTGCTAGGCAAGGGCTCTACCGCTGAGCTAAATCCCCAGCCCTCCTAGCTTGTGTTTTGAAGCTGGCATTTCTACCAACAAAGCACAGAAAAAGCCGGAAGGGATGTGCTGAAGAGTGAGATCTTGTGCCGGGGCGAGCAGGGAAGGCAGCAGGCATTTGGGCTCGGTTATTTTACATCCTGTTGACTCTGGGAGATGCTGGGGTAGACTGAAAAGCAGGTGGGACTGTGGCAGCTGTTTCTGGGAAAGAAGCTCTGGGTAGGAATCACATGACACTCGAGACCTGAGTTACCCGCGGAGCAGATCACAGGAGCAGCAGGGAGCTCTGAGAGATGTGCTCTGGGAGAGGGGAAGGGACTTGGGTGTGTTTCGGTAGTGTGGGACAGGAAGAGACGAGAATGTATATGGTGGCTCCTGGAAGTTTGGGGTTGGGGCATGGAGCTCTGCACAGGCAACCAGGACAGGAAGGCTCCGGGTTGCGTCAGCAGACAGAATCAGGGAAATGTGGATGCAGGATGGATCCCGGGTGCCCCTTAGTGGACACACTGGTGACTACACCTGGTAGCACGCAGGCATAGCCAGCATCCAGCTGCTTACTTCACTTATTCCTAGACTGAGGGGATCCACTCACCCAGAAGAAACACTCACTGTAGTAAAAATGATCTGTGTGAATGCATCTGCACCTGGAGTTGTGTGTCTGTGTGCTTATATTGCCCAGATTTGTGTTTACATGTGTGTGCATGTGCCATTTGTGTGTGTGTGCCTTTAGAGTCTATTGGTGCTGATAATTGGGCATGTGTGTGTGAGTTGTGCGTGGAGGTATGTTCTAGGTGCTGGGATACGAGCATGCATTTGTGTGCATCGTATGTCTGTGCGTATGTGCCTCTGTTGGTATGATCACTTGTATGCTTGTGTCTGAGTGCATGTGTTAATGTAACTTCTTAGGGCTTGGCTTTCTTTTCTGTTACACATTGAAATAGTTAAGCTCCATAATCTTATTGTTTGTTTAAAGTTTGCTCTTGGACGCAGGCCTGTTCCAGAATAACTAGCAGATGCAAAAAGCATCCATTATGTATTTTTGCAATTAGCCGAAAACCCAGAAACTTTTCTTAAATAACAGACACAATTCTGTGGGTTGCTTATTGCTGGAACCCACCTCCTCTCCCCTGCTTGCCCTGGGCCCAGCCCCAGCCCAGACCAAGACAGAAAGGGTTTGCAAACTGTCCCTAGTGAGATGGAAAAACCATTAAGGGTTTCAGAATAGAACTCAAGGGAGCTGACAGTGGAGAGGAGGAAGAAGACAAAAATAGGAGAGGGGCCTCCGAAATCTGAAATGCCTTTGCCTAACTAACTCATCCAGCCTAGCAGTTTCCCAACTTTCTAGTCTGAGCTCAGCCAAATAATCATAGGATGAAATCCACATTCTTTTACCTGTTATTAAAGCTTTTTCAGTTGTATTTCCCCATCCTATCTCTGCATATTCCTATTTCCCATTATTTGGTACTGGGACACTCATACCCTCTGGCTGACTGGGTCTCTCCACCCCTCACTACTGTCTGCTAGTGCCACTCCTCTCCCCCAGTACAAACCAGCAGCACTTCCACCAAAAGCTTTACTGAGCAGCTATCCCAGGCACTGAGGAGCGAACCTGGGAAGCTAAGACAGACACTTGGGGAATTTTTCAGCCCCTGGGTTCTTATGAGAAGGCACAGGCCTTCATGATGTTCCTTTGTCCTTCTTCCTGATTTTTATGCATAGGAAGCTTCTGTGTCCTGGGGTTCAAGAGGGCCCAGAGATTGTGGCTGGGATTCTAGACAGACTTCAGACTTAGCTAGCTGTGACTTGAACAGCAAGGTCCTTAAATCACAGAAACTCAGGCCTGGAAGACCAGTACCATGCAGGCCCTGCTGGCGCATTTCCAATGCTAGAGAACGCACGCTGTCCTTACTGGCCCAATTCACTCTGGGGCGGCTCTGACATACAAGGTTGTCCTTACATTGTTCCTGCTGCCACACCTCTGTCCTCAGGACACTAAACTTATCTCCTCTATCTTCAGAGTTGGAGAGAGTGGCAGAAGTCTCCTGGGTTCTCCTTGCCTTGTGAGACAGCGGCAGATGCTAAGTAAGATAAAGAAAGCCACTAAAGCCAGGTGTGATGGCACACACCTGTAATTCCAGCACTTGGGAGGCTGAGGCAGGCAGGATAGCTGCAAGACCAAGTTTGAGGCCAGTCTGAACTACATAGTGAGACCCTGTCTCAAGAAAAAAAAAGTGCCACTACGACTAATTGGTATTCAACTCCCTTAGTGGGAGACTATCTGGGATCCTCTTGCAGAGCTTCTCCCGCCTCAATCCATGAGCTTCAGAGATGGTGGACTAGACAATGTGAGCTTGCACTGAGGTTATCACCAGTTGCCAATTCATCAAACACTACACTAGGCTCTGTGGATACGAAGACTGAGAAGATTTGGTCTCTTGCCCAGAACACTGCAAGGCTGTTTTCAATACCTGTTCTAGTCACTTTGTTTAGTATAGTGACTCTCAAAATGGCAATATCAGTATCATCTTAAACTTGATTAGAAATTTTTTTTTTTTTTGGGTGCTGGGGATCGAACTCAGGGCCTTGTGCTTGCAAGGCAAGCACTCTAACCACTGAGCTAAATCCCTGGCCTGGCTTTGGCTTTTGTTTTAACATGGTTTGTAATATGTACATACAGTAAGTGCTTGGCACGCTGAAATTTGGTTATAAAGTAACATGGTGGTTCTGGAACGTTGCAAGAGACTAAATTTGCTTTCCAAGTCTTTGGTGGAAATGATGGGTGAAAGCGAGCTGACGCTAGAGTAAGACAGGCAGAGAAGACGGGGGTCTAGGCCTACTTCTGCTCCCAACTGTGTGGAGGGCCATAAGGAGGACACTTTCCTTCTTCCACTACACAAAAGTTTATTGAGAAACTACTCTGGCAAGACATGGTGGCACATCCCTGTAATTGCAGCACTCTGGGATGCTGAGGCAGGAGGAGCTCAAGACCCTATCTCAAAAAACAAACAAAACATGATGTGTGTCAGTGCAAAAGCCCTGGGTTCAATCTCCAGTACAAAAAACAAAAACGAAAACAACTACTCTGACCTGGGTGCAGTGGCAAGTGCTTATATACTGTAATTCCAGCACTCTGGGAAACTGACACAGTCGGATTGCAAGCTGGAACCAAGCTTGTGCAATGTAACGACTTCCAAAGACCCTGTCTCAAAACAAAAATGCATGAGCCAAATCATTAAGACAACAGAGAAAACTGAGCGAGAGAGGCTGGGCCTGGTGACACTGGCCTGTACTCTCTGAACTGGGAGGCTGAGGCAGGAGGATTGCTGTGTGTTCGAGGTCAGCCTGGGCTACATAGTGAGATCTTGTCTCAAACAAACTAAACCAAAACAAAACAAAAAATATCGAGGGAGAGATACAGTACCTTTAAAGTCTCTTTCCCAAAGACTCCACTGATCAAGAATCATAATGCTAAACTGTAGAGGAGAAAGCAGCTGAAAACATCTTACTTTGTTCTTTCCCAGTTCAGTATACAGTACTATAATCTTACAGGGTTTCATGTAGAAACTTCTACAAAGTAGTTTCAAATCAGTAACATGAACCAGGAACTGTCAAGTCTTCCTAAAGCAGAGATCTCCCTTGTCCTGCACAGTAATGCTGAAGAGGAGGTGCGGTGAGTAAACGTTTTATCTACCCAGAGTGAACAGATTGGCGGATGGGTTAGATTCATGCCAGAACCTGGTCATTGTCTTTCCCCTCTGAAACAGTCACATTTTAAGTCCTGTATGAAGTGTGTTGAAAGCAGAGGGAGGTGATGGTTTCCAAAACTCATCCTCTTCACCCCCAGTACTTGGTGATTATTACCTCCCAACCTTCAGCAAGAATGAAAACAGAATCCTGAGGGGTCACAGCAGACCCTACTGGTACCCAAAGTTTACTGATATAACTACTGCCAAAAATAATTTTCTTTTCAGTTTATCCTCTCAACAAATATTTACTGAGTGCCTGGGCAACAAGGATGAACAATACTGATATTTTAAATCTCTGGCACTGAGAATCTAGAGGGGACAGCAACAACAAATACACAAAGTAACTTCACACAGTGATACACACAATATAGAAAATAAATGAGGGTAATTGGCCAGAACCCGAGGAAGGGTGGTGGGGTGTGAGGGGACATACTGATCACAGGCAGGGAGCAGGGCACCTAGAAAGATGGGGGGGGCGTTCAGAGGTCTGAGTTTCAGCTCCAAACCCACAACTGTCTAACATAAAGATTATGGGAAATTAACATGGACTCTTTGGGCCTCAGTTTAACCATCCACGAAAAAAGAGAATCATTATTCCAGCCTGCCTTAAAACTGTTGAGAAAACAATTGAGATCACAGAGATAAAAAAATTTGCCAGTATTAAAAGCACTGTACTGAAACATAATAATGTAACCCTTGGATTTGAGTTTATCTAGAAAGCTTGTGGAGCAGTAGCTGTGTATTAGCTGACTGTTGCATCCCTAATGTCTCAAACATACTTAGAATGAACAACTAGCCAATTCATTTTTTGTGTGTGTTTTGTTTTGTTTTTGAGATAGGGTCTTGCTATGTAGTCCAGGCTGGCCTCAAATTTACAGCGATCTTCCTGCCTCAGCTTCCTGAGTGTTGGGATTACAGGCGAGTGGCACCACATCTGGCAATTTTTGTGACATGAACATTTTGGTGCTATAGTGATCCCTCGGCCTGGTGACAGACACACTGCCTAAGGAAGATGTAGTCTACATGTAACCAACTCAAAACCTACTCACAGGGGTCAGCATCTCTGAAAACTGGCTTACTAGCAACCAACTAGCTAAAATTAAGGTGGCAGAGCCTTGCACGAATGTGATTACAGCTTGTGCTAATGCCTCTTGTATTTATCTAGCTATTAGTTTACCAGGTAGGTGTAATCTGTGTATGGGCATATAAAACAATGGCTAGGCTGCTGACTAAAACCAACTACTTAAGTCAAATACACAAACTAAACTGAAAAATATCTATAAAATTACTTATAACATAAACTAAGGGTAAGATAGATGTTATTAAGGAAGTCACATTCCTGAAACCCTCTTTCATCAACAAAACACTCATGGAGAGGAGTGGGAATGTGGTTTGTGATCGTGAACACTTTTGGACAGATAAGCATGATGCTTAGTGGAAATGACGATCAGCAGAATAAGCCAGGTCTCGCAAGAGTCATCATGTAAGAGGCAGAAGTGAACAAAACCCTGTTTCTCGGTACAGATTTTACTCCCCCTGCCCCATCCCATCCCATCCCCTGAACCTGGAACTTACTAGCACAGTAGCAGTAGCAGCCCCAAACCCAGTAGTTTCCTTCTTTACTCCCCAAACTCATTCAGACTCAAATAAAGGGAAAGGGATAAAAATATAGCCTCTCCTCAGGCATTGTGATACTGTGTATGACCTGGCCATTCTGAGAGCTATACTGAGACCAGAGGGATTTTAATATAGCTGGTGTTTCCTCCTCCCCTCTGTCTTTCTTCATGTCTGGCTGATGTAGTTCCCCCCACCCCCAGCCCATCTCACACAGGACCTCAAGCAAGCTAGGTAAGGTACTGTAAAAGAGCTGTGTCTCCAGCCCTTTTTAAATTTTGAAAGTTGTCCAGACTAGCCCCAAACTAGTGACCCTCCAGCCTCGGCTCCCCAAGTAGCTGAGGGCTCAGCTGATGGCATGCACCATCACATCTGGTCTGACATAACTGTTTTAACTTTAATTTGGGAATATATTCACCCAATCTAACTTAACCAATTAAACTTTAGCATTTTCCCCCTCCAATAATGTGCCCATCTTGACCATTATCCAAGTCGATAGTACAATGATAGTGCCTATTGTGCACCTGGTAATTTTTATTTTCCCAGTACTAGGGATGGAACCCAGGGCCTGCACACTGGGCTATAACCCCAGCCTGACCACTTGTCTATTTATTTATATTTTGAGGCAGGGTCTTGCTAAGTTCCCCAGGATGGGCTTGAACTTTCAATCTTCCTGCCTCAGCTTCCCAGAGTGCTGAGAGAGCAGGTGTGTACCACCCCACTCAGCATGTACCTGGTAATTAAAGAGCAAAAAGCTTGATGTTATGATGAGGCTATTTTGATGCAGTCTTTCCACTACTACAGATACTCAACTGAGAAGTTCTGGAAGCTCTTTGGAGCCACTTGTAAAAAGACTTCATCGTAAAACTAATCAACTATTTAGGGTGAGTTAGGCACACATCTCCATGCTTTCAAGTGCTGACTGCTGAACCTACACAGCGTCTTTCTCTCTGGCTCTGCAAGTCCTTGGAGCCAGGCAGCTGTAAAAAGCCTCATTCAACCCAGAGTCCTTAAAGGACATCAGGTCTTACCAGCTGGCTAGGGAATTTATTCAATGAGGGGGGCTTTCTTGGAAACTCAGGGGTTGGAGACTTAGCTCAGGGGTAGAGTACTTGCCTAGCAAGCACAAGGCCCCGAGTTTGAACCCCAGCACCTAGAAAAAAAAAGGAAAAACTCAGACTGAGTCCATGAGTCATTTATTTTCCCAACTTATAGTAGCTACCGAAAGTATATTCCTTCCAGGAAGCCTTCAAGAGTAGTACAACATTATTAAAGCTGGCATACTGGCTTTGTAAAATATTTTACTTTCTTTATAAATGTGGTTATTCAACCAGATGAAGACACATATGCTATGTACATGTACGTTGCTTGATTCCAGTGTGCAGAAGACAATCCATAAAGTGTGTATGGGAACCATGCTGAGTGTAGTGGTGTGACACAAGGGCTGGGATATGGTAATGTCACTGGAGGGGTCCAAAGAGTTCCCCCCAAGAGGAGATGGGGACCTCAACTCACCCTGTGGAGAAGGTTCTTGACTCATTGCACGGAATAATTTCCAGATTCTTCTGTGAGTGGCACAGGCAGATTTACTAGGCGGAGTTAGAAAGTAAGAGAAGACAGGGAAAAGACTTCAGCTTGAGCAGAAGAAAGGGGCACAGATCTGACAAGGTCCAGACTGGCCTGGGAACAAAACAGACCTTTACAGACTAGCTGAGGTGGGATAAAGTCTGGTTGGTCATTATCTTGGTTTTGTTCTTCTGCAAGATGACTCCAGGAGAAGTCCTTGAGGGGACAATTTGGTCTGTTTTGTGGAGGCCGTGCTGGACTCCAGTTGACCACAGGGTGAAGGCAATGACAAGAGACTCCTGGACACTTGGCAGTTGAATGTCCCTGTAAACCTCGTATCTTAGTGTCCTCAGCCTTGAAGCGGGATGAGGTAGGTTATGTAAATTCAGGGCTAATCAACCTTGTTCTACCAACTTTTACAGATACCCCTAAATAACAGTTTTAAGATAATAAATGAGATACAAAGTGAAAATCAAATTTTGTTTCTGCATTTAGTTACCTATTAGGCATCTGTAGATCCAAGTGAAGAGTCACTGTTGTTTTCATTTGGAAAAAGCAGCTGTCAAACCCTGAATGCCTCAGAAGAAAACACGAATCTTGCCTCAACAAGCCACAGGCTGCAGCAGGAGTTTGTCCTGTCCGCATGGTGACCTGTGTCAGTAATGTGTCTGCTAACCCAGCTCTGCGGGTGCTCCCCTCTAGTTGGCTAGGCTGTCGGAGGCCAGTGATCACCAGGGAGATGTTCTGACTTGCTACCCTTCTCCCTAAATAAGGCAAGATAAGTTAACTCTTCTTTCAGGCCCGGGTCTTCGGAGGACAAAGCCATGAGGAAAAGCCTCCGGGACGCAGAGCCCAAGAGGAGCAGGTTCTGCTGTGCTGGGTGGTGAAAGCAAGGACCCATAAAGGCCTGAGCCTGCATGACAGACTGGTGCTAGTACGGTTACCCTCAGCCTGAAGTTCAGTCCTGCAGTGGGCCCCACAGCAGGAGAGACGGTGCCCTTCAGAGCCTCCTCATGCCCCAGAGTAACATCCCCAGCAAACCTGGATCCGAGATCACGTCTACTGCCCTGAGGGATTGAGTAAAAGGGATAAATGATTATCACCATTGTTCTCCTTTTTGGTACATAATAAATAAGATTCTTTTCTTTCATTAAAAAGAGAAAAATGGAAAAAAGAGGAAATGTGTGGCAACTACTAAAGTTACAAAAACAAAGCCACAGTCCAGTGGGACATGGTGCCACAGGCTGAGGCAGGAGGATCACCAAGTTTGAGCCCCTGGGCAACTTTGCAAGACCCTGTCTCAAAATAAAAATTTAAAAGAGGCTGGGAGTGTAGCGCAGTGTGAAGGCCCTGTGAATCCCCAGAACTGCAAAAAACAAAATAAAATACAAAGCTGCAAGTCTACAAAATCCCACAGTGTGAGACACACTGATCTGTCAGTTTCTCCCTCAAAGAAGCTACCGAGGCTTCTCGTGGATGGCAAAATGAGCCGCACATGCCTTGATCCAGATTAGTTCTTGGAGAAATGGGACACCATCACGCTTTTTGCCTAAGATGCCCGAACAGAATACACAGGGGGACAGCCGAAAATTCTCCTGGATCCTAAACTCTGCTACTGTTGTGTGAGGACTCCGATGTTAAATGGAACTTCCTGATTGTCAATGATTAAAAAAAAAAAATTCAACCAGAAAATAGCAAAGGCCACAGCACAAAATTTATTGGAATTATTCTGCTAAATAATTCATGTACATTCAACATCACTGAATGAAAATAATCTTAATTTAAAAAACACACCAAGACTCAAATTAGGGTTGTTATGGAAACTCGAAAGCCTCTTAGTGACTGTTCTAACAAACGGAATGACCAGACCAGTGGGGTCAGATGTGTCTCAGCCGACTCCAAAATTCAGTACTGCCAACATGCTTTTCTGTTTAAAAGCAAATAAAAGACAAGGACTTGTAATTTAATAATTACCACATTTCTTGGTTTCTGTTCTCAAATGCTACAGTAAGACACTCGATGAAAGGAAGCGAAACACCTAGTCTCAGAAGTCTTCAAAATTGTAAGGCTGCTCTTACACTTATCAGTATATATACTTAGATTCCCATCTGAGAGATTTCTTACTTGTGTGAATAGGGATGCTCTCAAAACCCTTCAATCTTGCTTCACTGGAGCTGGGCGATTAAACCACTAAAACTGCCCTCTGTAGTGGCTGGCCCGAAGTGTTCGCTAAAAACATGTTACAGTTTCTTCAAAGAAACTATGATCATCACAGTACAAATTCTGATGATCAGAATGCTATAGTACTAAGGGATACTTTGTTGCTTAATAGCAAATATGTTTAAAAACTTATCATTAATAAGTTTCATAACACGCATAGAAATAAATGACTCTACTACAACTGTAAGTGGGCTGGGGATTTAGCTCAGTGATTAGAGTGCTTGCCTTGCAAGCACAAGGCCCTGAGTTCGATTCCCAGCACCAAGAAAACCCCCCAAAAACAAAAACAAAAACAAAAAACCAAAGAAATAATCACTAACTCATCCTCACTGTTCCCAATTGCTTTACAGAATTTCTTTTCCTGTGGTGGGGATCAAACCCAGGGCCTGTGCATGCTAGGCAAGCACACTACCACTGAGGCTATACCCCTAGCCCTTCCCAATGACTTTGAGAGCTTGTTTGCAGCTTCTAGCAGGGGAGTGCAGCCACTTGCATACCCCTGATGGTGGAAAACGGTCCCCTCTATCTCACCAAGCCTGCGACAGTGAGGGAGGAAGGGGACACCCTCCCAGCCAGCCAGATCAGCTGAATCAACCTGGTTGATCTATGCGGTGTCAGATGTTGCAGGCAGACCGCCCTCATATCCCTTTCTCGGTGATTTTAAATATAAAATCTAGTTATATAAAGATAAAAATTCCATGTCCTATGAAACCCTGTTTACCAAACATTGTAAGTGCTGAAAATGACAAACATTTAAGAAATCTCTGTTAAGAACCTCACATACCACTTAGCAGTAGTGATAGAAGAAAAAGGAAAAAAGGAACAACAAATCTCTCACTTTCTTTTGTTGTTGTTTTGTTTTGTTTTTTTGAGACAGAGTCTTGCTATGTAGTTCGGGCTGGCCTTGAACTTATGGCAATCCTCCTGCCTCAAGCTTCCGAGTGCTGGGATTCAGGCCTATGCCACCCCGCCCGGCTCTCAGAGATTTTTAAAGAATAAACATGAAAGAAAATTCAATTGGACTCTACCCCTTTTTACACATTTTGTGCCTTTCAGTGCTTCAACATGATGTCTAAAAAAGAATTTACTGAACAAAAGTACCAGGAAGGGAATCAAACATTTATAAGATATATTTATTATTTTTCTGACCAAAGTGCAATGATTTTTAAATCTTTTTAAACAAATAACTATGAAAAAAGTACTCCAAAAAATAAAATACAAATGGGAAATCTAACCATTAGCTTGCTTTTTCTAATTTTACCCTAACCCTATATTTAGTCTAGCAAACAAACCCAAAAACCTGAATTGTTACTAACATGAGAACTGAATCATTTCAGCATAAATCTAGCACATCCATTTCAAAGTTCGACATGAACTGTGTTGATCGGTTTAATCATGAATAACACTATATAATAGAGCATAAGGAGCACAACCATTAGATGTGATCCTTGCCCCACACCCTCAGATTATGCCACAGTAAAGCTGACAGGTCCGTCAGGCTCTGAACCCCTTGTGTCCCCAACCAAACTTCAGAAGCAAAGACTACGGCCTATCATACAACTTTGCACAAGCTGTAGTAACCTAAGTTTTATCTTTCTATAGGAAATCGTCAGTTATTTGATAAATATGAAAACATTGCCAGCAATCCATTTTCTGAATTTATCGAACATCTTATGCAAAAACTTGACTACACAAAAAGTTCCTTTGAAATTTGGTCCACAAATTCATTTAACAGGTTGGAAATTCGAAACCTGCAAGAAAAGGAAGTGGAAATCCCTAATCCTAACATGTAGTACATGTTGTAGTTACTTTTTTTTTTTTTTTTTTGGAGATAGGATCTTGCTATGCAATTCAGGCTGGCCTTGAATTCACTACATAGTCCAGGTTGGCCTCAAACTTATAGCAATCCTCCTGCCTCAGCCTCCCGAGTGCTGGGATAACAAGTGTGGCCACCATGCCCAGCCATCATGTTGTAATTACTAAAGGGATATAACATGCATACTAAAAAATTTTGCTCACTGAAGGCACAAGCTATAAAAGGGATAGTCTTCTGAATAAAAACAAAGAACTAGCTGATACCTTTGTTTTGTGAGCACCATAATAACTAAAATGAAGTTAAACCTGAATTCATTGTCTACTCCTGTGACCAAAAAAAAAAACCATTTAATGTCTTACTATGTATTTTCTAGCCATTAATTGAGATGTAATTTTGAAAGCTTAAAACTGCCTTAAAAGGGGGTTGTGACAGCAGCTATCAAAGCAATATTCAAGCATGATTTCAAGGATGGTTTCAGAGTTAGTTAGCCTTCTTTATCAAAAATCTTCACAACTTCATCAAACACCTGCAAAGGGAAAAGATCATTTTTAAAGCAGATATTGTTAACATACCATACAGCATATATATAAGGCTTCTGTTCAGTTCCCAGCACCAAAATAAAATAGAATAAAAGAAAAGAAAAGAACTGGAAAAAACAACAACAACAAAAAAAACCCCAGAATTTGCACCCCTTACCATGTAGCCAAGTTCCTAACAGTAAATTTTATATTATTTTTTAAATGAATCTTTTTTTTTTAAATTAGATAATTTCTTTCATCTATTTTACTTTAGACATCAATTTAAGAAAAGATCAACTGAATCTTCTTCCTCTGGACTTTTCTTAATCACCTTCTAAGAGGAAGATCCAGAGGCAGATTTGTTGAGTAAACACACTCCCATGGCTTGAACCACCAGAGGTACAAGCATGACTGTGCTCCAAGCCGCCTGAGGGGGGAGTCATGAATGTACGGCCCTGTCGTGAATGTGTCAAAAGATGTTAGAAATATCTGTAGGCACTGTGGGCTCAAACCACAATTTAGAGATGACTGATTTATGAAGGAAGAGAGAAGTGATAAGACGTGGAACCCTGCACCTTTGGAGCTATTTGTGTTCTGTGATGGAAGAGAAAAAGTAGCCTGGGGCTCTTGAGCTAGATGATTTGACAGTCACACTATAGATTTTTTTAAAAGAGAACATGATCCAGATCACAGAACTCAAAGTACCAATTTTCCAGTGTTTGGGCAAAGAGGTTTGGAATTAATAAACCAACCACATCTTGTGAAAAACAAGTCCAAAGTTATAAAACCCATTTTAGACCTATTCAAAAAGGAGAAAAACGTAATTTTCTCATTTAGTCTCAAATGTCTTAAAAAGCAAACTAAAGTATTTCTTTTTCTCTTGCCTATACCAAAACAAATGATCACACTTTCCCTTGACTTTTTCTTCAAAGATAGGTCAGGGGCACTTACTTCATCAACAGATTTAGATGCATCTATTTTCTTGACTTTCCCCATTTCTTCATATAAGTCAATGATCGGCTTTGTGGACTGAAGGTAAGTCTGGATCCTGCAGAGGAAGCACATGTTGTAATGCTCTAGGTATCCATCCTTCCTCCCCCTCGTTATAGGTAATTTAGAGGACAACGCCGGGTGTGACTCAACTAACTCACTCATCTCTTTACACAAGCCGCCGCACCTAGGTAAGTATGACACGTTCTTCCTCTGGACCAAGACGGGGCAGGAATTTAGCATGTCACTCAAGTCCCACACTCCACACTCGGATTAAGGTGAATAAATGCAAAAACTGAAAAGTACCTCTTTTCCAAGCTCTCTCTGTTGTCATCACTTCTACCACTACTTTTTCCCCTCTCAAGACATCGTTCAATACAGATCTAAAAAGAGATTTATTTTTAAAAGTTATTTTAAAAACTGAAAGATATGAATTTGCCATTCTTTTAATCTGAAAGGAAAATAAAGTTTGAAGAGACTACCAAAAAAAAAAATCCTGCATTAAACTCAATGTGTCTAATTCATTAATCAACATGCAATCTTTTAAAATTTAAACATGTGGTTCAATTTATATAAACTAGGTTAAATAAGTACAGAGCAAAATAAGAATTCATTCATGACTCAGTTTTTCCTGTGTGTATTTTTTTCAAACCGCAATAAAAAGATCTGTATGTGTATGGTTCCATTTCAGATATATTATTAACTTATTAGGTATGAATTACATGCCTCAAACTTTGTTCCATTTTTGCTTACTTTACAATAATTCCATAAATATCCAGATATTTAAGAGTCAACACATTTGAATAAAGCATCTCTTGTTAATCATGAATAAACATTCCTTAGTTATAAAGCTGTGGTAACATTTTAAAGTTAACTTTGAAGAATAAGTGAAAACATATTTTTGGGGGTTGGAACAAGAGAGTTACATTTTAAAACAACTCAAAGGCCACAGAGAGACTCTCTACCCAAGGCACATTTGTAACTCAGCCTAAGAATAGCCAACGTCCTTCAAGGCACTATTTCAGATTCTTATTCTTTCAGGCTGTTGGCATTAATTGAATGACATTTATATCACAACAGCTGTCAAACAGAATCAGGCCTTTTAATTAAATGATTCTGAAAAATTCATTTAGTTTTTCAAAAGTATTATCTGGGTATGCTATGAGAAATGTTAGAAAAAAAGCAAAACAAAACAAAACAAAAATTGCTTTTTCCTCCGGTACTGAGTACTGAACAAAGGGTCTTCCCACTGAGCTATATCCACAGACCTTTTTACTTTTTATTTTGAGACAGGGCCTCACTGAGTCACTAAATTGCCAACACTAGGATTATGGGCATACACTCTTTCTTGCTTTTTTTCAAGATCATTTTATTCTTAGAAGATAAACCAAGTTATGTTCCAACTGTTAAAATATGTGTTTTTCTTTTCCAGTAAGCAACATACTCTCTGAAAACAGTGCATATGTAAGAAAGTAGTAGTTTACCTTCATTACCTAATATTATTGTGCATAATTGATTCTTATTTTTAAAAAATTGACTTGTTTTTTGAAAACAGAGCAAAATTTAGGTTCACAAGATTGCTGATGCCAAATAGCATATAATACACCAAGAGCAAGCTAGTGCTTTTCTGTCTACCCAATATACCAATTCAAAAAAATACTTCTCCCAATAGAAAATGTAAATACAAGTAAAAGATCAATTGTTTTCCTTAATAATTGACCATTAGTTCCTTAAAGCCCACATGGGCAGATGAAGATTTTTCATTACCTCATTATTACAGTCAAAAAACAGAACAAAAGATACATCTGCTTTCCCATCCATGGTCTTGTTCCAACCTTGAAGGTTGTCTTGATTTCTTGGAAACCCATCAATCAAGAATTTATTCTTCTGGGCATTGGCAGCCATTGTCTGATCCATTTCCTAAAGAAAAAAGATTTAGGCTCAATACTACATTAACAAAGGGCATTAAGCAAGATAGTAACTGTAATTTGTTTTGTTATACTTTAAACCATAAGGAAAGAGTATAAGATACACTGAAAAATAGATCAGATGGACATGAAACAATGTATTAACATGGTTGCCTCAAGCTAGTGGGGTATGTGCCCCCTTTTCTCATTTTACACACACACACACACACACACACTTTTTTTTTTGTAGTTTCCAAGTTTTATAGAGTAAGCATATACTATAGTTTGGATGCTGAATGTTCCCCAAAAGTCTTTGTGCACTATTGGAAGGCCCTGTGAACCTTTACAAGGGGCCCTATAGAGGTCCTTAGGTCACGGGGGAGTATACTCCTGCCCTTCTGTTTTTTCTTTTCTTCCCTGGCAATGAGGTGAACCATTTACTCCACTATGACCTCCTTGTTTTTACCATTTAGTGTCTGACTGGAATTCCAAAACTGTGAGCCAAAATTAAACCTTTCCTCTTAATAAGTTAGTTATCACTGATATTTTATTATAGTGACAGAAAACTAACAGCAATACATTGGTCAGCTTGCTTGCTGCCAGGACAACATCCTGGCCAACATCCACAACTCAAAAGAAGAGAGGATCATCATGGCAGAGGGTGTAGTGCAGCAGAGCCGCTCACTTCATGGCAGTCAAGAAGCGGAATACAGGGGAGAGGATCAGAGAGAGACACCCCTCCAAAGGCATGTTCCCTGTGACTCATCTCCTCCAAATGGGCCCTGCCTCCTGATGGCACCTTCGGCCATGAATATCAGTGGATTAATCTAGTGATGAGCACAGTGCCTCATGAGACATCACTTCTCCAGGAGTCTCTTAGTCCAGGTAAGTTGACAAGATGAATTGGTGCAAGCAGACATTCCTTTCACATATAAATCCCCAAAGTTGGAAATAAATAGTAAGAGCAGCAATAAGAGAAAAATAACTATTAACCAAGATCTCTGCACCAGCAATAAGAGATGGTCTTGCCCTCCCTCTGCTCTTCCCAAGTCATTCTGCTGGGGTAAAAAGTAAGCTACTTCCACAGGTGCTCAACTTTGCTATCATTCAAGTGCACAAGCAAAAGCCCTTTGGCAGGGCACGGGGCACACACCGGCAGGATCACGAGACTGAGGCCAGCCTGGACTGCACAGGGAGACTCTGTCTCAAAAAACAAACAAAAACAAAAACTTCTGACAGATAAAAACAGTGTTGACATTATTACTGTAGAATTCAACGTTTTTTAAAAACTGAAGATGATTAAGTCTAAATGCCACTGACTGCCCCAAAACACAGGTAGCAAAAAACCAAAAACAAAAACTGTTACATTCAGAAAGATCCACACAATTCAGCATCTTCTTCCAAAGCCTGCATTTAGGTAGAATGTGGGAATGAGGGGTGCAGATCCCTAATCTCCACCTTGCCACTGCCAATCACCACAGGATGAGCAGGGATGGCTGACTTTTGGCAAACCTTGCAGGGGCCTCTAGCCCAAAGCAAACCGACATTCATCATCCTCCACGCTCAAACTTTCCCGGTTCCTCAAAATAAACATGGCTGCCAGGAACCCTGCTTACTTTTCTAAGGGTTGGCTTTATTACACCATTTAGCTGTTTCTCCAATATTCATAAAACTTCTACAAAATACTTTGGATGCCTTTTAATAGCTTTTCTATACCAAAAATGACAATAGAAAATATCTAAAGAAGGCAGGTCAATTATATTCACTCAAAATACATTTATTCAACACCTACTAGCAATGAACTCTATGAAGAGCAAGGTGGAACCAATAACCAAGACATGAAATAAAGGAAGATCACCTTTTAGATGATACATTCAACCTCTGACATGTTGATTTGGAGACAGTGTGAGACATCCAGTTAAATGCCTTCTAGTCAAAAATATATTGGAATTCAGAATAAAGATTTGTGCTAGAGCTGTAAATTTCAGAATAGTCAGCATAATGAAAGGTTTGAGCATGGTTAAAACAATCTAGCAAGGCACCGTATATATAAATTAGGAACTGAAGAGAACCGAGGTTAAAACCCTGAGAAGCATCATTTAAGAAACTTTCAAAAGAAAAAAAGTTATTAGAGACTGGGAAATACCAGTTGCTGAACTAGGATGAGAATGAACAGAAATGGTGTCACAAGGAATAAAAAAGGAATGAGTTTCAGATAGACAGTGATTAGAGACAAATGCTAGAAGAAAACAATGACTAACAGAATCCCCTGGCTTGACAGAGAAGAGATCATCAGCAACACACAAGAACAGTTTCCACGGAGCTAGAAACAGAACTTCACTGCAAAGGGTTGAAAAGTAGAAATCAAAAAAGTAAAAAAAATGTAACTTTCATAATGCTCAGCTATAACTCAGAGGACGAGCATTTGATCCAGGGAATAGGGAGACAGGACTTATTCTGGTATGGAAGCAGGTTACTCCAATCTCCAAGAGAAGAGCCAGACAGTGCGTATGAGCCACTCTGTATCCTTAAGTGTGTCTGGTTCCATCCAGATGCTCATGTGTCTTCCTCCCATTAGGCTTCAGCTATTTTTCGTTGTTCCCAACATCATATTTTTCCTTCACCATTTATGGCAAAGAGTTGTTAATGACTACAGTCTTTGGGGTCTTTGGCAAAGAGTTACCAAGTGAATGCCAGGTGTCTGTTTTTAGATGGAGTAACTTAGTTTGGCAGCTATCAAATCTTACCATTACACACTGATGACGGTGACACATACACCAGAGAAGACTGAAAGAACATCAACAATGAGAGGGCTATAAGTGAAATAAAAGAGAGAAAGAAGAAACAAGATTTGTAAGAAAGGAGAAGGGGGGCAAGGAGAGACGAGGCAGGGGGAGAAGAAGAAACAGAAACAGAAGGGAGAACAACTGTCAGAAGGTTGGGAATGAAGGGTTAAATGTAGAAACGTGGATGTTAAGTTAAACTATAGCCAATTCTAGACCAGGGCAGAGAAGCCTTGCCACCGTTCAATTTCTTCCCAGGTAAAAGTAGTTTCCAGTTCTGCCATTCTCTAACATTAGGATTACCTTCTACGTACAAAAAATCCAACACTTGGAATTTTCATTACTCAAATGAAAAATGGATTTAATTTCTTGTTTGCTTGCTGAACTGGCTGATATTCACACTCCTTACCCTCTTTAATAAACTGATAGTTATCTCAACTGGCACGATCTTTCCTTCTTTGATGTACTTTTCAATGAGTTCACCATACTGTGACTCTGGGTTCTTCCTTTCGTCACGAAGAAGTTCTCCCGCAGAAAGGTGTGTGTAGCCATATTTCTGAAAGAAACAACATAGGGAAAAAATTCATTCAACCCAGTGGTAGGACTATACATTTTTTTGTGTGTGTTAGCCTCTGTATTCTAATTTTTCTATAATAATTAAGTTTTGTTGTATATTAAATAATAAAGGAAAATTTAAGAGACTTCACATAATTCCGCTTATTAGTAAGCACCCTTACCCTTCATAGCCATAAAATTCACACATCATTAAATCATTCCAAAATTTAGCTAACTATTGAAGATATTAACACCTCATTATATTCTTTCATGAATATAATCACGTTTAAGTGTTAATTAATATTGTTAAAAGAAATGTCTAACAAAAACCTGTATGACTCACTAGGCATGATGGTGCACACCTGTAATCCCAGCTATCTGGGAAGCTGAGGCAGGAAAACTCAAATTCAGGAACAACTTGGGCCATTTAGTGAGACCCTCTCAAAATAAAAAATAAAAAGGGCTGGGAATGTAAAGGGCAAAGGCCCTGGGTTCAACCCCCACTAGTGGAAGAAAAAAAATCTGTATAACTCAAGACCAAAACAAAAAACCAAAAACCTTACCATTTTACCATTGTGGGCTATACCTGCCTTCTGTAAATATCTCTTGCTTTTTCAGGGGGAGGTGCAGAATGCTAGAGATCGAACTCAGGGCCTTGTGCTTGCTAGGCACTTGAGCTAAATCCCCAATTCCAGTACTTGTCTTTTATGTGCAAGGCCCTGGCTTCAATTCCCAGGACAGCAAGAGGAAAAAGTCTAAATTGAACTCGTCACTAAACTTCATTCTTCTGCTTCCTTCCCTTTGTCAGTAAATAGCACAAGTCCTACTTCTTCCACAGGACCATTCTAGACAGTATTTACTGAATCAAATGTGGCTTGACAGTATCACTGTCTCTCCACTTAAACCAGCGTCTTCTTTATGACACCCCAACATCCACTTCCTGCTTTCCTTGCAATGAGAAGTCTCACTTGTAAAGTGGGAAAACAGGCACAGTCCTTACGATTAAATGAGAATGTGTACAAACTGCCCACCACAGAGCCTGACACACATCAGGGAATAAAAGCCATCAGTTCTCTCTCTGCTATGCTGAAGATACTTATCTTAAGTAATCTTGAATTCTTTTTACATTATAGAGCTGTACAATGATGTTTGTGTCAATGACAAATCACAGTTAAAGTGGTAGTCCCATAACATTATAACAGAGCTAAAACCTCTTACTGCCTAGTGACACTGTAGCTACTACAGTGCTGCAGCACAACGTATCACATGTTTATGGTGGTACTGATATAAATAACCCTACTGTGCTGCCAGTCATGTAGAAGTACAGCACATTAAACTGTATATAGTGCATAATACTTGAGAATGAGAATAAACGCCCATGCTAGTGATTCATGTATTTACTGTACTTTTTGTTACGTTAGCATATACTTCTAATTATGAGGGGAGTACTCTAAAACAATATACAGTCATACCTTGGTTTATGAATGCTGTTTACAAACAATTCACTTCACAAACGAAAGCGCTCGGGAAAATTTTGCTTCTGTTTGCAAACTCCACATGAGTGACACGCAAGGTGATAGCCATCTTCCCCAAAATCGTAAAATGAACTAAATTTGTAAACCAAAGTAGCACTGTACTAATTGGGTATGGTGATGTACACCCATAATCCCAGTACTTGGGAGGCTGAGGCAGGGGGATCATAAATTCAAAGCCAGCTTGAGCTATGTAGAAAGTTCAAGGTCAGCCTGGACTGCATATATACTGAGACCCTGTCTCTGAAAACCAAAAATTAATTAATCAGTTTTAAAAAACCCAGCATGACATGTTGCCCTGGCAGCAACCTCATACGCCTCATGTTTCCTGAATCTCCTGATCACATCAAGAGGCCACATGGAGCGACTGCCATACTATATATACCATCTGGGTTTGTGTAAGCACACTCTGCAGTGTTTGAGCAATAAGATCCCCTACACAGACCTTACTTTCATTACTAAGTGAGGCATGATTTAACAAGGATACTTCTGAGGAATGAGCTATTAGGTGATTTGTTGGTGTGTGAACATCATAGAGTGCACGTACACAAAGTAAGATGGACACAATGTCAGTAGGTATATACTCATATGGGATCAAGTCATTTATGTGCCTATGGTTGACTGAAGCATTATTATAAAGAGTGAGACTGTGTGTGCGTATATATACCATTTTTTTTTCTTTTTTTGGTGCTGGGGATCAAACTCAAGATCTTGTGTTCGTGAGGCAAGCACTCTAACCACTAAGCTAAATCCCCAGCCCCAATATACACATTTTAATGGTTATTATGGTTTATACCTAGATGATCCCCCAAAGCCTTGTGCGCTCATAGATTGGGCTTTTGGGAGGTGACTGGATCATAAGGGCATGATACTCATCAGTGGATTGGTCCACTGATAAATTTATAGCTAAATGTGACATTGGAGGATGAAGCCTGGTTGGCAGAGGTGGGTCACTGGGGGAGTGGCCTGGAAGGGTGTATCTCTCTCCCTCCTCCATTGATCACTCTCTGCTTCTTGCCACAGTGCCATGAGCAACCCTCCTGTGCTGAGCTACCCTGCCTTAGAGCCAGCCAACTGTGGACTGAAACCTCTACAAACTGAAGCAAAATAAATCGCCCCTTTAATTTGTGGGTGTCTGGCATTGTGTCCCAGTGACAAAAAAGAAGACAGTGGTTTGATAGAAAAACCAATCGAGGAGGTATGAGTCAATACATATGAATATCTTATGAAAGGTCGGTAATACAATATTATTGTGAGGGCAATAATTATTATTACCAAGGACTTACAAGTACTATATTAGCTCAGGGAATAAAGTTACAGTTAAACTAAGTCACACAGGATGCTATGGTATGGACTGCTGCTTTTTATTGGATAGAATGAGAAAATAATACAGTCTAAGACATAACTCTGAATAATGAGTACCTTCTTCCTCCACATGAACCTACATGTTCACTTTTGCTAAATCAAAGGACCTATACGAAAGCCTTTGGTTCAGCAATGATTGGGTGTTCATGCTGTATGCATGAGACATGTCTCCTTCAAACTTTGTTATGTCCTCACGTTACCCATGTCTGATGTGGAAAAAAACAAAAAGAACTGAATGATCCATTTAAAAATGTTTTTAGTCTCAAATTTTAGGGCACTCAAAAGTGTATCGAGGAAGGGGAGGGGGAAGGGACACAAAAATAATTAAGATGGGTTATGTACATTTACCAACTCCTCATGATGAATATAATCCTTATGTACTAAAAACCCCTTTTTAATAAAATTTTTTAAAAAACAGAAGTATAATCTATGTATTAAAAGTATATCTAATCCTTAGTTACAACAATTAATCTCACCCCAAATTCTTTTTTGGGGGGGGCAGGTACTAGGGATGGAACTCATGGCCTTGCACTTGCTAGGCAAATGTTCTACCACTGAGCTAAATACCCAAGCCCCTTTCCCCAAATTCTTAAGACTCCTCCAGTGGATTTTAACTTATGTACATATACCAATAAATACTTGATAATTTAAATGTTATTTTTAATTTCAATGTTTAGATTTGAGGCAGCCCACACTACCATTCATTCACTCATTCATTCATTCATTCATTCATTCATTCAACTGTCTTTAGGCTGAGCTACATCCTGTCTTTCTTTTTGTTTGAGACAGCATTTCATTATGTTGCCCAGGCTGCCGTTGAACTTAGGATCCTCCTAAGTGTCCTGCTCTTTTATAGTAGTACTTCACCAGCTGGGCATGGTGGCACACATCAGTAATTCTAGCACTCTGACAGGCTGAAGCAGGAAGATCTCAAATTTGAGCCTAGCCTAGGCAACTTAGCGAGACCTCATCCCAAAAAAAGAACAAGAAGAAAAAAAACACTGGAGATGTAGTTCAGTATGGAGGTCCTGAGTTCAATCATCCCAGTAGGGTAAAGTAGGGTAAGGTAGGGTAGGGTAGGGTAGAGAAAGGGAAGGGAAGGGAAGGGGAGGGGAAGGATGTTTCAAGGGCTCATTTTACAAAAACCAACTCTCATTAGATTACCCAAACTATGATGATGACTCAGGCTGTAGTAAGTTTTCTTACTTTGGACAACAGAAGCTATACATTTTTTACTTCTTATCTAGTTCCCAAAATTGTTAGTTAAGCTCAGTCTTGCTCACTAAATAGTAACCTAGCTGTAAGGTTGCCAATAAAAGAAAACACACTCTATTTACTGACTAAAGTTGGGTATAAAGTTGAACAACAACAACAACAACAAAAAATCATAGTATTATTCATGTCTGTCTCTTAGTCATACAGGCCCTCACACGAGACTAAGTGATCAAAACTGTATAAAACTGGTTGAAACAAGCACATACCTATAATCCCAGCACTCTGGGAAGCTGAGGCAAGAGGATGGCAAGTTCAACCCCAGCCTGGGCAACTCACCGAGACCCTGTCCCGAAATTTTTTAAAAAAGCCTGGGGAGTACAATTCAGTCCAAAGGCCTTAGGTTCAATACCCAGTACAAAAAGAATAAATTATTTAAACTGTTATTTTAAAATTATTTCCAGGCTACTTATAAATGTACTTTGATCATTAAGTATAAGCAAATTTATGAAAATTGGTTTATTAAAAAATGGGTGTGACCTAGTTTTCTCACTTACTATGTACAATTTTCAAAAAGCATTTTGCAACTACTGTCCACAAAATTTTACAGCAGCTTCATTTCCCACTATTTATTTTGGCTTCAACTTGGAAGTTTCTGCTTGCTGGATGCTCTACTCCAGTTGAGCAATTACAGCTCAGGGTAATACTGAATAAATGCAGAGACAAACAGTACTAAACAATGGCAAACACTCAGGGAAAACACCAGCGGTACCGATTACTCTGTAATGCTCTGCTGCATGAAGAACATATACATTTACAAGCCTGGATAGTAATTTAGAAATTAGTGCACTCACTGTTTGTTTCCTGACATTGGAGACTTCAAATTTGCAAGCTTCATACTGCATTAAAATGGGGTTTGGCATTGTATTGCTTTTTTTTTTTTTTAAGAGAAACTAGTTATAAACTACAGATATATACAAATGATAATTTAAAAAAATGTATACTTTGTCAAAAAGAAAAAAGCACCTTACCTAAAAAGTCTAACAAAACAAGAAATTTAAACAAATATAACCATGTCAAACTTATATATATGTCTTTCAATTTCTGATCCCCATTTTTTTATACCATTTGGGGGGCTGCTGAGAATCGAACTTCGGGCCTTGCGCTTGCTAGGCTAGCATTCTACCACTGAGCTAAATCCCCAACCACACAACCACATTTTTAAGGATTTGTTGAAGCTTTTGTTTCAACAAAAAAAGCAACTATCACTTACATACTAGTTATTATGGCATTTAATAATAGCTAAACTTTAAAGTGCATATTTTCAAAGCATTCTGCTGTAAGTAGTCACTGATGCCAATTTTGAGGAAAGCAAGAATGGATATTTTCCAGCTTTAACAAAAACTCTTCACATGATCTGAGATTTCCTCACAATTAAAACCCAGTGGGTCACTAACTACAGTCTAAGGGCAACATCACAACCACAGTACCTTATAAATACTTCACAATAGCTAAAATTACAAGCTATTACTAAGTAAAAATAGATTTCTGGGTTAGATTTCCCTAGGCTCAGCTGCACCACTTGCCCGCCACACACTCTGCCTTTATAAGCCACCATTATGGTGATGTTCGCAAAGGCTGGTAAAAATCAAGGTGACCCCAAAAAGATGGCACCACCCCCGAAAGAGCAGGAGGTGGAGATGGTGAAGAAGTGTCAGAAGATGAAGAAGATGACAGCAATGGAGAAAAGGCCATCATCCCTCAGAAAAAAAGCAAGAAAGCTACCGCAACCCCAGAAAAAATAGTGGTTTCCCCAACCAAAAAGGTTGTAATTGCCACACCTGCCAAGAAAACAGCTGTCACCCCGGCCAAAAGGTGGCAGCAGCCACACAGCCAAGAAGAAAATGACACCCACCACGGCAGTCGCAGCACCTGGCAAGAAGGCAGTCCCGCTGGGCAAAGCTGTGGTAGCAGCCCTTGGTAGGGAGGCATCGCCTTAGCCAGCAGGCCAAAGAATGGCCAAAATGCCAAGGAAACAGTGGTGAGGAGGGAGAGGGTGATGACAGCGAAGGAAGAGGAGGAGGATGAGGAGGCGGTGGAAGATGAAGATGAGCAATTTGAGCCAAAAGCGATGAAAGCAGTAGCCGCTGCCCCTGCCTCAGAGGACGAGGATGACGATGATGAAGAGGAAAATGATGCTGAAGAAGCTATGGAGACCGCACCAGCCAAAGGAAAAAAAGCTCCCACAAAAGTCGCTCCTGTAAAAGCCAAGAACATGGCTGAGGAAGAGGATGAAGATGATGAGGACGAGGAGGAAGAGCCAGTTAAAGACACTTGGAAAATGAAAGAAGGAAATGACCAAACACAAGGCAGCTCCTGAACCCAAGAAACAAAGTGGAAGGCACAGAACCAACTACAGCTTTCAATCTCTTTGTTGGAAATCTGAATTCTAACAAATGTGCTCCTGGATTAAAAAATGGTACCAATGAAGTTTTTGCTAAAAAATGATCTCACTGCCTTGGATGTCAGAATTGGTACAAACAGGAAGTTTGACTATGCGGACTTTGAATCTGCTGAAGACCTGGAAAAGGCCTTGGAACTCACTGGTTTAAAAGTCTTCGGCAGTGAACTTAAACTAGAGAAATCTACAGGAAAAGACAGTAAGAAAGATGGAGATGCAAGAACACTTTTGGCCAAAAATCTCCCTTCCGAGTCACTCAGGATGAATTAAAAGAGGCATCTGAAGATGTCACAGAGATCAGACTAGTCAGCAAGGACGGGAAGAGTAAAGAGTTGCTTATATGGAATTTAAGACAGAAGCCAATGTGGAGAAAACCTCTGAAGCGAAGCAGGGAACAGAATTGATGGGCAATCTGTTTCCTGCTGCTACACTGAGGGGAAAGGTCAAAATCAAGACTACAGAGGTGGAAAGAACAGCACACAGAGTGGTGAATGGAAAACCCCGTGTCTAAGCAACCTCCCTACGGTGCGCCAGAAGAAACTCTTCAGGTCGTATTTGGGAAGGCAACTTTTATCAAAGTGCCCCAGAACCAAAATGGCAAATCTAAAAGGTACACATTTTATAGAATTTGCTTCATCTGAAGACGTTAAAGAAGCTTTAAACTCTTGCAATAAAAGGGAAACTGAGGGTAGAACGATCAGACTAGAGCTGCAAGGACCCAGGGGGTCACCTAAGGCAAGAAGCCAGCCATCCGAAACCCTGCTTGTGAAGGGCCTGAGGAAAGCACTGAAGAGACAGTAAAGGGATCACTCAGTGGCGGTACTGGAGCAAGGGTAGTCACTGACCGGGAAACCAGGTCCTCCAAGTACTTTGGTTTTGTAGACTTCAACAGTATGAGGATGCCAAGGCCGCCGGGGAGGCTGTGGAAGATGGTGAATCAATGGAAACAGTCACCTTGGGCCGGGCCAACCTAAGATGAAGGTGGCTTCAGAAGGGGCCAAGGCAGGGGCAGAGGTGGCCAAGGTGGATTTGAAAGCAGAGGCTTCCGAGAAGGCAGGGGGAGGAGGAAGAGACCACACACCACGAGGAAATAAGATGAAGTTTGAATAGCCCCTTTTGTCCCTGTCTTTACCTGTTTTGACTGAAAATTCAGAATGATAGAGCTGAGCCTTACCTGTAAATTCTGAATTTATATTGTTTCATCCCAGGTACAAAACCATTTTTTTTCTTTTTTTTTTTTTTTTTTACAAAACCATTTTTATATACAAATAGTTTTTTTTTTTTGTGGTGTTAGAGGGTTGTAAAGGAAAGCAGAATGTTTTATAATTTTTGCTTCAGGGATTTTAGGACAAATTAAAAGTTCTAAACTCTGAAAAAAATAGATTCCTAGTGAAAAATACATAAACTTTATTTAGAGTAACTGTAGATTTTTTTATTTTAACTGTGTAAAATTTTTACTTTCATTTTTTCTTTTAAGAACCTGAGCTGGGCGCGGTGATGCACGCCCGTAATCCCTGCACTTGGGAGGCTGAGGCAGGAATAGTGAGTTCAAGGCTGGTCTGAACTGCACAGCAAGACCTTGTCTCAAAAAAAAAAAAAGAACCTGAAAACCTGCCAGGTGTGGTGGTGCACACCTGTAATCCCAGCACTCAGGAGGCTGAAACAGGAGGATTGCCTTGAGTTAGAGGCCAGCCTGGGCTACACAGTGAGTTCAAGGCTAGACCCTATGTTGAAAAAATAAAAAATAAAGAGGGCTGCGGATGTAGCTCAGTGTGAAAGGCCTGGGTTCAATCCCCAGTACTACCATTAAAAAAACAAAAAACAAAGAGAGATTGGATGAAAAAATATTTTTGAAGCAAGACAGTAAATTAAAACTATTAGGTATCTCTAATTTTAATTTTTTTTAACTTGACAGGGTGAAAAACTTTCTCTTTAACCAGTTTCAACAAGAAAGTGACCCCGAGTTCAATCCCCAGCACCAAAAATAATCATCAACAAGAAAGTGAGTGTATGCAGCATTCCTCCCAGCAGCAGGCAGGCAGAAAGGCCAGAGAGGTCGGCTTAGAATATTCCCCTCTGTGCCCTGCAGAAGCAGGACCCCAGAGATAGGGCGAGGTTTTCTTCACACAGCCAGGGACCCTGAAACCAGTTCCCTCAAGAAGTCCAGGGCAGCAGCTGAGGGCAAGAGGCTGAATAGCCAAAAGCTAAGCAGAGAGAGAAGGCGGAAAGAGGCGGAAAAGTATCCTCTGAGCTAACATTAAGTGTGTCATGGTTGAGGATTCTGTAGATCAGATGTTACCATGGCGGAGATGAGCAGCAGACAGTGACCCAAGAGCACCACTGCAGCTTAAGCGTGCAGATACACATGCTGAAGATCATGCCCAGCAGGCTGCATGTCATCTGAGACCACAGCACACTCGCTGGGCTGGTGCTTGGACCCCAGGATTTCTTCAGGTCTCAATAGGTCTGACATATAGTTTGTGGGACATAGTTAAAGCTATGCATCCTTTGAATGCATATGTATGAAGTACTGGTATTTGTTTCAAAGACATTTCCAATAAAAAAAATTTCCAATTAATCTAAATAATTCTGAAAAGGTTCCCCAGAAATAATACCCGCCAGTGCTGAGGAATTTACTTTTTCATTGACTGTAAGATCACAGTGCTCAGGTATTTACTGGCCAAGCATTTAGCAACTGCCAGAATGTTTCCTTCTAGTCCAATCCACAGAGTACTGAAAAGGGGGTTTTTCCTAAAGTAATCACCATTAAAGTACAGTTACAGGGCTGGGGATTTAGCTCAGTGGTTAGAATGTTTGCCTTGCAACCATAAGGCCCCGAGTTCAATCCCCAGCTCAAAAAAAAAAAAAAGGTACAGTTATGGAAAAAAAAAAAAAAAAGATTACAACCAGCAAGGGAAAAGCTAAGTATAACATCTGACTTTGATAGTGGATTTCCAACCTCATTTTGAGCCTGCCCTCATTGTGTTTCTAAAGGTATGTATTCCATTTAATTGTGCCACTTAAGTGCAAATCCACATATTAACCATAAAGTACGGAAGTTATAAATGAAGCTAAACGCAAAAAGCTTTAGCAGATAAGACTACGCTGACATGAAGTATACTTCTCTCTCTAATTAAAGAATATATTTTGAAAGCTTATACCCTGCAAAGGAGGAAAAAAGAGATATAATCTATTCAACTACAGACAATAAACAGCACCATTTCATCTTTCTCAATGTTTTGCTCTTTATTTAAGAAAGGCTTGAAAAGGGAAAGAAAGGGGAAAAAATGGAAAAATGTAAATAAACCTGTTGTAAATAAGGAAAAGGGGGAACAGAAGGGAGGGGTGGGGAAGGGGGGAACCAAGATAAATCATGTATAGGTACAAAATAACCATGATAAATGGGATCATTATGTATACAATGTACCAATGCATGTTCTTGGTAAAAAATAAAAATTTTTTAAAAAAAAGAAAGGCTTAATTCAGATAATAGTTTGAACTTATTTTTAAATCCATACATATTTATTGAGCATTACAAAGTCCTGGGCAATGTGCTGATTCAGAAGAGATTAAGCAGGTTATACTCACAAAGGATGATTTCCTTTTATAAAGTGACCTAAGCCCTACCACTAATTAACAAAGGCACTTTTTTTGTTTTTGTTTTTTTGAGACAGGGTCTTACAATGCAGTTCAGGCTAGCCTTGAACTCACTAGGTAGCCCATGCTGGCCTTGAATTTGTGGTGATCCTGCTGCCTCAGCCTCCCAAGTGCTGGGATTACAGGTGTGCAGTACCATGCCCAGCAGACCAAGGCATTCTTTGTACTTACATGAATGCACCAGCTTTACCAACTCTGTCTGTTTCGGGAAGAAGCTGGTTCTTCAGAAGCAAAGGCAAGAAGAAGTCAAAACAATAAAACTTAGAAAAAGGGTGAGTTAGAACCCACTAGACTACGAAGACTTACACATCCCTTAACATTATATAGAAAGCTTCTCAGGTAATTGAGGATTATGCTGTATTATTTACATTGCAATAGGTCCCTAGAGCAACTGTGAATTGGAATTTTCACATTCCCATCTCATTCTGTGGTTGGTTAATTCTGGTACTTGTATTTCTTTCAAATCATCTCCACCAATCCAAATCGATCTGTAGCCCCTATATTAGAAGAGGATGGAGAATGGTCAAAGATGAAGACCAAGCCCATAAACCCCAAGGGATTCAAGGAGGTCAGAGGTAATAATTTAAAAACTTTTAGCATTAAGAGAGGCAATACAGAGGTCTTGTTATTCTTAGGAAACACCCACCTGGTCTTGTTAATCGAGTGGTCAATTTTTATGGTCACTGCAGAGCCTATAGGCTACACATTTCCACCTGAGCAGAAGCAACATCTTAAGAAATCTCCCACAGATCACTACAACCCAAATATTGTTGCAGGGGGCACAAAAGCCTAGAATTTGGTGAATTTAGTTCTTGTGAGAACACTTTAAGGGCAGACGGCAATGGTAACGTATGTCCTTATACGTAACGAAGTACTCAGATGAAGCCCTAATAAAACAGGTTTTTTACCAACCACTAAGCAGGCCAATCAGTATTTGTTTCTTATTTTTTAAAAAGGCTAATAACATTAAAATGAGACTGTAATTTATCCAGGGACTATCAAAAGCAAGAAAGTCAGCTTAAGAGATGCAACTACTTGAGAATGAAGTTTGAGAGGTGCCTCATCTAGAAATAACCACAGTTAAGCTGATGTGGTACTGCATGCATGTAATCCCAACACCCTGGGAGGCTAAGGCAGGAAGATCACAAGTTCTAGCCCAGCAAGGGCAATTTAGCAAACTGGCAAGACCCTGTCTCAGACAACAAAAGCACCCTGAAGATGCAGCTCAGAGAGAAGGCCCTGGGTTCAATCCCCAGGACCAGAAAAGGGATGGGGGTGGGGCAACTGGGCACAGTAGCACTTGAGTTTAGGAGCTCCAGACCAGCCTGGGCAACATAGTGAGACTGTCTAAAAAAACAAAAAAAAAAAGAGAGACAGAGAAGAAAAGTAAGGAAAGAAGGAAAGCAGGCAGGCAAAGGATAAGAACAATTCACAGGGGAAAACAAATGAAAAACAGGGCTCAATTCCCTAGAAATCATGAAAATACAAATTAAAACAACATAATTCCATTTTCAATCTGGATTGGTTGAAATGAAACTTTATATGTGACAATGCCAATGCCAAGGATACAGGAAACCAGCATCATCATACTCTTACAGCCAGCTAAGTTAGAAGTTAATACTGTACACAGTCAGAGAGGGACTGGGTCCTCAAGGAAGTCAGCACAAAAAATAAAGACATCGGCATTGTGTCTGAAGGCACAGCTGAAGAGAGCAAGGCTTCAGGATGGAGAAGCAATAGCCAGGCGTGGAAGGCTCCCTAGAGATAAACAGCAATCTGAGACTATACTGTAATTAGCGCCCACCGGGTCCAGTGAGCCCAGATAGGGATCAGACAGATAGGTGGGTGACCAGAACATCTACACCCATACTCCCCTTGCTTTCCAAAAATTCCTTTACTCTTTCCACGTATCCTTGCTAAGTGATTCATTTCCCCATTACCCTAGTATTAGCTAAGGGGCTATACTTGTAACCCCATAGGTTGATTGTAGTTTGATTCATGTTGTACCCCCTCACTGTGACTTTGCTATATAAATTACCCTTGACAAAGGGCCTTGGTGGCCACCCACTTGGGACCCCTCCTGGAAATCCAGAAGCTATTCTCCTTGTCTTTATTTCCAATAAAACTCTCCTAACTTCCTCCTTTGGTTCATGACTTCATTCCTTGATATTGTGAGACCACAAACCTGGCATAATTAACATCTAACAGCTCGGGAGTTGTATCTTTCCCGTATGATACTTTTTGTTAAGGGTTCAGCTTTTTTGGAGAAAAATTTGTCAATGTATTAAAATCTAAGTTTGCATACCTCTTGACTGTTATTTCCCTTCTCTTGCACATGTGCACAGATATGTATACATGAATGTTCACAGTAGTAACATTTGTAAAAGAATATCTCAATGCCCTTTCGTATTCCAATGGCTAGATAAATTACTGTGTCTGTTATGAAGTAGTGTTAGCTATATGTTCTGATAGGGAAAGCTCACCAAAATACTCTTAAAAAATTCAAGATACACACATGTGCACACATATGGGAATAATGTCTCTGTATAAATACTGTGTTGGTTTTTTTTTTGTTGTTGTTGTTTTTCTTTTTTGAGAAACAGGGTCCCGTTATGCAGTCCAGGCTGGCTTCAAACTCATGGTGATTCTCCTGCCTCAGCCTCCCAAGTGCTAGGATAACATGCATGCACCACCACACCCAGCCCTTTTATGAACACATTTTAAAAAGACCAGAAAGGCACAAGAAAAACTGGTAAGTGAGAACAAAAGTAGAATGAGACTCATTAAGACTATCATCTTTTACTTCATGTACTTTCAAACTGCCTGGATTTTTATAACATAAATGTACACATCTGAAACTTATTAAGTCTTAATTTTAAAAACTGCACATCTTTAAGAAGCAAATATTGCAAAGCGCAATTTAGATGTTTTATTAGGGGCTGAGAATGTAGCTCAGAGGTAGAGTGTATGTTTAGTCCCCACGTTCCAATTTCAATATAAAAAACACTATCTGATTTCAAGAAAAAAGGAAAACAGTACCCACACAATAAAAACATATTGAAATTTTAAAACTAAATAATTACAGAAAAAGCATCTTTAGAGAGATATTGGTGAACTGTTCTAAAACAAAAAATCAATTTGAATGTTTAGATACAATTTCTCTGAAAAGTGATCTATTCCTTAAACAAAGAAGAAACAAAAATATAACATGGCAATACAGAAACACACTGCACGGGCATGAAGTCAAGAGTTACACAAGGAGACAGAAAACAGTCCAGTTTCACAGCCTAGAAACAGATGGAAACTTAGAGACATATGGAAATTTAGAAATATTCAGTTGAGAAGATCCAAAAGGCACAGCAGAAAACGCTTAAAAGGAAACATATTGAATGAAGCCATATTCTAGACACTGGAGTTCAAAATTATAAGCAAGATGTTCTGAAAATACCATTTCTATGGCACAGACAAAATACGCCCACACTAGTCTCCCAGCCTCCAGAATAACCTGTCAGAGCACTTTCACAACTGTACTGTGTTAAGCAACCTTTCTCAATTGACTTTTTAGAGAAAAGTAATCCCTGCTTAGGCAAGAAGTCTGATCTTGCTTTGCAATATTTGCTTCTTAAAAGTGTGCATTCTTAAAATTAAGATTTAAAAAGTTCAGATGTGTACATGTACACTATAAAAACTCAAACAGTTTGAAAGTACGTGAAGGAAAAGATGACACTCATTTTTAGTCTAACAAACTACATTAACAAAAGTATACAAAAAATTATTTGGCTTTGAAAAGTAGTATATTTTAAAAATGTTTTGGTATAAAATTTACCTTCATGAATACTTTTTGCTCAATCTAAAATTAAAGTCAGTAGCCGGGCATGCTGGTGCATGCCTGTAATCCCAGCACTCAGGAGGGTGAGGCAGGAGGCTTGCCACAAGTTTGAGGCCTGACTGGACACATAGTGAGTTCAAGGCCGGCCTGAACTACATAGTGAGACTCTGCCTTAAAACAAAACAAAACAAAAAATAAATAAATAAGATTAAAAAAAAAGTTGAAGTCAGTGTAGGAATACACATTTTTGATGACACAGCAATCAAATCCTAGCCCAAGGACTTAATGTTGATCATAGATAACTACAGCCATTTTTATGTTGCAGATGGGACTCCTGGTTCTTGATTACAGCCCAACTTCATTCAGGGGAATGTCACGAAATGTGGTAAGCTTATGGAAAATTTTTCCTTCCTGCCATGATTACACAAATATGATGTGCACTAAAAACTGTTTGCAAATGGATACCTTCTCCCCGTTCCACTAATCTGACTTAATTAATTTAATTAACTCAAATCCAACTAGAGTTAATCAAAGTCATGAGAATCTGTTACTACCCTTTCTTTCTTTCCAACTATTACTTTTCACTGTCTTTTCCACACCCAGCTCTCAGTCCTAACCATATTATAGACACTTATCAGTTATACTTCTCTTGTAGTTTCGGACTAACTTATCAATCTTTTAATCTCTGCACCACAGGCAAGAAAAAATATATTGTATGTGAGAGAAAATATCTGCAAATCATGTATTTGGATAAGGGACTTATATCTAAAATAAGTAAACTCTTATAACTCAATAACAAAAAGATGCATAACCCAATTAAAGACAACCAAATGTAATTTTGAAAATGCACTATCTGACAAGAACTACTTCATACCTAGTGGTTTCTGACCATTCTTGTTTTATTCACTTCATTCTTGCCTTCTTCTATTTCTGAAATATTTCCATTTTCATTTTCTATTTGCCTTTGCACAGTAATTATTAAATGAATATTAGCAGAAAAAAATCTACTATGTAAAAATGTAAATTAGTCATTAAGTAATCCCCAATTATACAATCAAAATATCTACTAGGCTTTCTCTGTACTCCAAGAAAGTGGAAATTTGTGTTATCTAAATCATACACAATTATAAAGGTAAATCCTGTGAGTTAAATTAAACATAACACTTTCTTTTTGGTGCTGGGGATTGAACTCAGGGCCTTGAGCTTGCTAGGCAAGTGCTCTACCACTGAGCTAAGTTCCCAACCCCAAACATAACACCTTTTAATGCAAATAGCAATAACTAATACATTCTGGAAGCCCCAAGCAGGAAGTGGGCCAGGAAGCAGTCTTGGGTGTAGCAGTGATATAATCCTAATGTGAATGAAATTAATTTAAAGGTATTATGGAGAAGACAGGCGGAAACCAGGCATAGAACATGTTTCATGAGCTCTAGTCCCTCAAAGTGAAGGTTTCTACAAGTACTAACTGATGCTCCTTTCTTTATCAAGTAATGCTTTGTTCCCTTCACTCACCAGGCAGAATAAAACTGTCAGCAAACAGTACGTCAGACATACCCATTCTCGACTAAATTCTAAATGCTCTTATCATATGTTTAGCCTGTTAAAAATGTCCTTGATTTGTCAGGTTAAAGCAACTAAAATATTAAGGCAAATTCACTTTCATATGGCAACTGGGCTAAAAGTATTAGCTTTAAAGTAACAGGAGTCAGGGTGACCAGATCAACATGACATAAAGAGTAAGACACTTCTCCTGTCCCCACCCCCTCTCTCTTCCCTGCTCAAAAAGTCTCACGACTAGAGGGACTTCTCTGAAATGCTCTGAATTTCAATTCAGAAGGTCCACTGTTAAAATACTGTGCTCCTCTGTGACTCTGGGAGGTTTTCAGTGACTACACCTCTGTGACTCTGGGAGGTTTTCAGTGACTACAGCCCTCCTTCATTAACATCTTAACTGCAACATTTCGTTTAACCAATAACAGTCAGTAAAACTTTAACCCAAAGAATGTAAATCAAATAGATTCAAAAGGAATAAGGACAAGGGAAATAAATAATATTAAAGAGTGGTTTTGAGTTCGGGCAGATTTAAGCAGAGACAACTAATTCTGATTGGAATACAAAACTCACACAGAGAAACCCTTCTCACCCTACACAACACACCCACATCATTCAAAATAATTTCTTTAAAAAAACAAATGACTGAGTTGGCAAAAAGTAAAAGAAAAGTCACATTTAGATAAGCTCAAAAAGCACAAATCCTGAGTGGGTGCTAGAGTGTGGCTGCCCTGAGGACTCCTCACCCCTGACAGCTGGAGCCTTGGATTTAACTGGGGCGAGGGGACACGTCACAAGAACAAAGACGTGGGTAGTAGGTGGAGAAGTCACACCAAAGGGGTTCATGTAAAGTCATGACGCCTGAAGGATGGCACCTTCGGTGGCTGAACTAGGAAAAAATTCACCATGCAGAGAGAACAGCAAAAATTCCTAAGCACAAGCTTATGCTGATTAAAGAAACTCTGAAGGATATACTTCACTAGAAAACAGATTACAGAAGGAACATCTGAGGCACGAAAAATAAATGGTGAGTAAAGAAAATGGTATGTACGCATGGGAGATATTCTAAACAAAAATGCAGGTGTTGTACTGTTTGGGAGAAGAGTAAAGATATTGCTAGGCTTTAAATATGTGTGTTTAAAAGGGTAGTGATGGCAAACCTTTCAGACTGAGTGCCCAAACTGCAACCCAAAACCTACTTATTTATCACAAAGCGCCAACACTACAATTAAATCTGAACACTAAGGTTTTAGTTCAGAAAAAACAATTCATACACTGGGCTCCCATGCAGACAGAGAGGGCTCTGAATGCCTGCAATATATGTGCCATAGGTTCGCCACCACTGGTCTGGGATGACCACTTAAATAAAAGGAATAGCCTATACAGCTCCCCTAGTATGTAGGAAGGAATCGCAAGGAAAAATCGAAAGGGAAGGGGAGGGGATAAAGAGGAAGGTTAAAAGAAAAGTAAGATGAAAGGGGAAATAATGGTAAAGTATAGCTACACTTGTTGCAAATAGGGAGGGGTGGGTGAATGGAAGAGAGGGGAGGGGAAGGGGGAAGAGGGGGGAAAACCAAGATGTATCATGTACAGGTACAAAATAACCACGTTGATTATGATCATTATGTATACAATGTACCAATACATGTTCTTGGTAAAAATAAAAAATTAAAAAAAAAAAGAAAGGGAAGGGGGAGCGGATGGGTAAAACAAACAGAACAGGCAAGATGTATTAGCTCATTTAAAGCTCACCATGACCTGATGAAGTAGATACTATGTATTATTCCCATTTTGCAGATAAAGAAAATGAAACAGATTCAGTGACTTTGCTAGAGTCTTACACATAGTCGGTAATAGAGTGAAGTTCAGCCATGGGCAGTCTAACTCTGGAATCTGAACTCTACAGGGTACCACTCTATTAGACAAAATACATACTTATTTATTTGTGTTCTTTTGATCAATTTTTGGGTAGTCTGTTTGATGACTAAGAATGACTACCAAAGAGTAGGTAGTTACACTGCTCAAGACATTTCTTTCACTATTTATAGGTAAGATAAGAATAGGCTGGGGGGGGGCGACATGACAGATACTAAGTACCAAATACATTTCCAGCATTGTGCCAAACATTCGTGATTAATACTCATGATACCCTGTTAAGTAAATTCATATCCCCAATTTTCAGTGGAGTTAACTAAAGAGCCAAAAATTTAACTCACCAAGAAGCAGGAGCCCAAGGCTGACTATGACTAGCTTCAAAAACTACTTAAAGCACCAATTTATACCAAGACTTTACACTCAGCACTAAAGATACAACAGTAAATTTTAAAATCTAGGGATTTTGCCCTTGTGAAGTTTATAATAAAAGAGTCAAATAATTATAAAGATAAATTACAAACAGATAAATGTTACAAAGGACAACAGAATTACAAAGTAACAAAGGTTAGGAAGTACTCTGAGGGCATATGAGAAATCTGATCTAATCTTAAAATATAAGGTTGTTTCACTGAAGAAATGACTTGTAAACCCATGGTTCCCAAACTATGCCCAGGTTTAAATTTTCAAAGGAAACACACCAATTTTTTTTTTTTTTTTTGGGGGGTGCTGGGGATCGAACCCAGGGCTCTGTGCTTGCAAGGCAAGCACTTTAACCTCTGAGCTAAATCCCCAGCCCCGGAAACATACCAATTTTATCTGTTAGATATCTACCAGGTCAAAGTAACTCAGTTTCAACTTTCGATCATAACACATTCCTTTTCATGACATCATGTCTTTGTGATGTGGGTTTTTTGGTGGGCAGCTGCTATGATAAAAACAAGCACTAGCTAGGTGCAGCGGCACACGAATATAATCCCTGCTACTCGGGAGGCTGGGGTAGGATAGGAGTTCCAGGCCAGCCTGGGCAACTTAGCAAGACCCTATCTCAGAAGATAAAAAGGGTTGAGGATGTAGCCTAGTGTGAAGGTTCCAGGTTCAGTTCCCAGGACCCCAGGAACTCCCCCCCCCAAAAAGGACCAAAGTACTGTATCACATGAAATGAATGTGGAGCTATCGTGACTTCTCACAGTAGCCCATGCTGCGTTTCCCAGATGCAGTGTGTACTTTTATTTTTATCTTCTTTTTCTCTTGTCCTGCCCAGGTTCACAAGGTAGAGCTGGTTTCTCCCATACCACCCTTCAGCCCTCACTCTTCAAATAAACTTTTGGAAAAAAAAGAAAAAACAAAACAAAACAAAAACAAACTTTTGAGACCATTAAAAACAAATGTGGAAAAGGAAGTGATGAAAGTACCCTTAAGGCATGAGAAATTGTACAATGCCCAACAGGCATGTACATCCTAGTTATAAGTAAATGGATACGTAGGAATTAAATAGAGATAGGGGTGTAGCTCAGTGGCAAAGCACTTGTCTGGCATGCACAAGACAATGAGTTTGATCTCCAGCATATATAGAAGCCAGGCATGGTTAACAGCACACCTGTAATCCTGACACTCGGGAGGCTGAAGCAGGAGAATCACTGTGAGTTTGAGACCAGCCTGGGCTATACAGTGAATTCAAGGCCAGTCCAAACTATAAGACCCTGTGTCAAGAAACACTCTCCCAGAAAGAAAGAAGGAAAGAGGAAAAGAAAATTGTGTTGGGGATTTAGCTCAGTTGGTAGGCTGCTTGTCTAGCAAGTGCAAGGGCCTGAGTTCGATCCCCCACACGGAAAATTGCAACTTTTTGGTCTTAATGTATATGTATCATTTCCTCAACTACTAAATTTGCCAGAAAATAAATGCTTATCAAGCATTTTCTGGACTTAATTACTTTAAAAATACCAGTTATTTTGGACTAGAGTACCTGGGTGGGGGGGACTGAGACACTTAGGGGCACCATGAACTGCAAATTTTTGGGAATCTTTAAACTAAGATCTGAAGAGTAAAGTAGGCATTTCCAAAGTCCTATGGTAGAAAAAGACAGAACAAGCTAGAGCCCTCATCCAGAAAGACATGGCACTTTAGATGGACAGGCAAAATGAAACGAAAAACCCTTTTAAAATAATTCATGATTCCCTGAGTTCAATCCCCAGCACCAAAAAAAAAAAAAGAAAAGAAAAAGGAAAAAGGGCTGGGGATTTAGCTCAGTGGTTAAAGGGCTTGCCTACCAAGCACAGGGTCCTGAGTTTGATCCCCAGCACCAAAAACAAACAAACAAACAAACAAAACAAACAAACAAAAAACATGATTAAGCTTTAATATCTGAAAAATTCCTTCTCAACTTTTATCATGAAATTCTATTAGGTATGCATCTCCACTCCACACTGAAAGCTTCTAAGTCTCCCCACCCACAAACACAGCACAGTTTGCAAGCAGGAAGCTTTTTCTTTGCTTCAGCCTCACTTTATGTCAGTTTACTCTTAGGCTTTTCTCAGAATTGAAACCTCCACTTGCCCTATGGGAGGACAACAGCCTTAAGTGCTCTGCACTCCCCACATCTGCAAGCTGCTTTTTGCCCACTGTCCTTCACAAGTGATTTTATTCAAATCAGCTCCTTTAGCAAGCCTTCCCTACCTACTGGGCTGAAATTTAGGCATCCCTTATCAAAATGATATATGTAGTATTTTTCTACCACAGCACTTAATTGCAATACCCTATAGTTGCCACCAATTAACATCCTCATCTCCCCACTATATTAAACTTTAGGCATCAGAGCACACTCTTATTCATCTCAGCAACTACCACAGAGCCTGGCTCTAAAAGAATATTTTCTGAATAAATAACAAATACAAGGAAATATTTTAAAAATATACACATGGCTAATTATGCCATTTCACCGGAAGGGACCTCTTTTTAAAAATGAGGAAGCTGGGCATGGTAGCACACACCTGTAATCCCAGCACTCAGAAGGCTGAGGTAGAAGAACACCAGCCTGAGCTACATAGTGAGACCCTGTCTCAAAAAAATAAAATAAAATAAAATAAAGAGGCATTTACTCAGAAAATCTTTAGAAAGGAGATAAAAAAATTGCAAAAATTAAAATGGTAATTACCCAGTGCTAGTAAAGAATCATGCACTGCTGAACTGCTGATAGCAATGTAGTCAGCATAATGTCTGGGCTGGGAATGCAGCTCACTGGTGGTCGTACAGAGCTCGGCTAGCATGTGCAAGGCCCTGGGTTCAAAACCCAGCACTGCCAAAACAAACAACAACAAAAAAACCTGGGTGTGGTAGTCCACACCTACAATTCCAGCACTCTAGGTATTTGAGGGAGGAGGACTGCAAATTCAAATCCATTTTGAGTAACTTCATGATTTATTGAGACCCTGTCTCAAAAAATAAAAAAGGCTGGCTGGGGATACAGCTCAGTTCAAAAACCCTGGGTTCAATTCTCAGTACCACAACCAAAAAAGAAGAAATAGGTAGGCGAATGTTAATATCTAACATAATGTTTGATGTTAGGTGTCAACTTGATTGTGATAAAGATACCCATATGACTGGTAAAACATTATTTCTGGGCAGGTGTGTGAGAGTGTTACAGAAGAGATTGGCATTTGAATCAGTAGACCAAGGAAAGATCAGCCTTCACCAACCAAATTCACTGAGAATTGTTAGGACAAAGTGATAGAGAAACATCCAGCTTCTGCTCTCAGACATCAGAACTGCAAATTCTCCGGCCTTCAGACTTCCTTGGTTCTCCAGCTTGCATATGGCATATATTATGACTTCCTGAGCTTCATAATTGTGTGAGCTGATTCCCAAAACAAATTCCCTCATATTATCTATATCTATCTCTTAATAATTGTTCCCCTGGAGAATCCTAATACAATGTTTTTCAAAAGTAATTGGATGCAACATGATATATCATGTACAGGTACAAATCCCCTATGATGAATGTTATCACTATGTACATCTAAAATGTACCATTAAAATAGAATTTTAAAAAAAGTAATTGGATGACTAAATACCAGTTAAAATTTAAAAGTCACATAACCTCTGACCCAGCAATCCATTTTTAGAAACCTTGCATACAAAATGAAAGCATCCGTACACAGTCATACCTTGGTTACTCAATTCCTCTGAAACTTGTTAAAGTGGCACTTGATAAATCTGGTGTAAAAATTTTGTGCCGGTACTTGTTGTTTGTTTGGCACTAGTTAGGAAAACTAGAATTCCATGCCAGTTGCCTCAGGACTTGCCACTCCTTCCAGCTACAATAATTTGTTTGGTACTTGCCACTTTTGGTACTCAACACGCCTCCCACAGCCAATTAATGGTCTGTACCAGGGTACGACTGTACAAAGTTGTATTTACAAGTGTTAGGTAAGTAGACATTAGCAGGCCAGTGGGACCAAGGAGGTAAAAAACACCATGCTTTGCGAGCTATAGTGAAATGAAGAAACAAAGACCTCAGTATATAATGCATCTATAACAGTATATTAGGTCTCACGCCCAAAGCAGTCCCACAGAGTACAGTAACATTTCCAGAACAAGGCACACAGCATACTTGGTTGCCACAGCCTAAGGCCCGAGGATATCAGAAAGAGAGACATTCTTTAAAGTCCATCCAACCTTGGACTGAGATCTGATTTAATTAGAACTTTTTTTTCCCATAATTGTAAATTTCTTAAATGACTAAGACCACTGAGGGAACACTGATCATCTGAAAACAAGTTAGACATTTTGCAACTCCAAAGTAACTTCTAAGGAAAATGTCAGTAAGCATCATAATCACCATACCTCTGACTGGTGTGCATAAAATATGTCCAACTTGTACTGAATGCAGAGTCCTATGTGGCACTAACATTTTCTTTGAAGGCACAGATCTCTCTATATCGGCTTTACAATAAAGTGCTTATTTTGCAAGGCTGCCTGTGTATCTTGACTGAATTCTTTCATCAGAACAGGAAGGAGGGAAGAGAAGAATGAGAGCGGATCCTTCCAAGTACCCAGTTTCCCAGTGACATGAGGAAATTTGTTGATGTGCTATTTATAATAGCAAAATAAGCCCCAGAAACTATTCTAAATATCCATCAAAAGAGATGAGCAGGGTTGGGGATTTAGCTCAGTGGTAGAGCACTTGCCTGGCAAGCACAAGGCCCAGAGTTCCATCCCCAGCAGCCCCTCACAAAAAGGGATTAGTAATCCCGGATTTACAACCATGCTATGGTAATATCCATGATATTCTGCAGCAATAGATAAAAATGTATTAAATTTATGGGTAAAGACCTGAAAAGAGATCCATGATATATTTAGTTAAAAAAAAAAAGAGTAATTCCTTGTAGAGGTACAAAATCTTTGTACCTCTTTTGTTTATACAAATATTAAGAGAAGGGTTAGGGGTTTAGCTCAGTGGTAGAGCACTTGCCTAGCAAGTGCAAGGCCCTGAGTTCAATCCCGAGCACCCCCCAAAAAAGAATACTGAGAGATAAAAAATAAAAAAATTTTAAAAAAAAGAATATTGAGAGCTGGGCAGGGTGTCACACACCTGTAATCCTAGTACTTGGGAAGCTGAGGCAGGAGGATCATCGAAAATTTGAGGCCAGCCTGAGCTCCAGAGTGAGTTCAAGGCCAGCCTGAACTACACAGCAAGACCCTGCCTCAAAACAAAACAAACCAACAAATAAACAAAAAAAACTGAGAAAGAGATGAGGCAAGTAGTTAATACTGGTAACCTCAGGATTAGAATAGATTTAACTTTTCCCAACAGTCATGTATTATTTTTGTAATGAAAAAGTGAATGGAAAAGTGAAAATGAAAGTTTTCAAAAAGAAGAACAGTAAATAGAGTAATCTGAAAACACTCTCTTCTCCTCCAGTTCTCAACATAAAATCCCACGTCACCCTTAATGGAACAGCGAAGCTTCAGAAGAGTAGAGGATTCTGTGAATCATCTATTTTTCAGATAATTTTAATTTTCTTAAAACAAGCAAAAACAACTATTGTTACTTCACTCTATCCCACCAAGATCAAAGATTCCTATTCTGAAACACTGGACCTTAACATTCAATGGATTTTTCATATCTTATTTTTGAGTTCTAATCTGTTTGGGGGGAAATCTGCTCAACACACCAATAATTCACTGACAGTAAACATAGTGTTACATGAGAAGCCTGAGAAAGACAGGCAGGTCTTATTCATACTTTTGGTCCAGAAATTGAGAGCTAACTGCTGCTTGGGCGCCCCCTAGGGATCAAAGTTTTAAAATTTATACATCTTCAGGATTAAATTAATATTTTTTATCAATATTCATTCAATGCACACTCATTAAGTACCCACTGTGCCAGGCACAATGTTCAACAATGGATCTACAAAGACAAATAAAATCAAGTTTCTGATTTCTATATGCTTAAAGTCAAACACCAACCAAAACTTTTTCTAAGTATGTAAAAATGACCATACATAATGAGTCACCCACACACTCGCAAGAAGTTATGACACACACACACAAAAAAAAAGAGGTTATGACACAGATAATCAGTGTGCTTTCTAGGTGCTACAGAAAGCAAATTGGCACGGGTATCAGCTTTAGCTATAATTTGTTCATGTAAGCAAACATGTTCAAAATCTGTAAAAGAGGCTTCAATATTCCAACTAACACATGCAAAATTGTGATTATTTTCAAAGATAAGGTTACAGTGCTATAATTTCTCCTAGGCCAAAACAATAAATACAAATACCTAAAGCTTAATTTAAAAAATTAAAAAATGACACAGCATCCCACCATGATTTTTTTGCGGGGCAGGGGATTCTGGGAATCGAACTCAGGGCCTTGTAGCTGTTAGGCAAGTGCTGTACCACTTGAGCTAAATCCCCAGCCCCTCACCATGATTTTGTTAGAAATAAGTCATTATACAATAATTCCACTCTCAGTACTTCATTCTAAAAAAGTACTGCACTGATTTAGAAAACAGCTTATTTTTGAAAACAAATTTAGCACAGATTCAGAATTAGAAAATAAGAGCTGAAAGTAGGGGATTTAGCTCAGTGGTAGAGCGCTTGCTTAGTAAGTGCAAGGCCGAGTTTGAAACTCAGCACCAAAAGAAAAAAAAGAAGAAAGAAAGAGCTGGATGTGGTGCTGTAAACCTGTAATCCCAGCATGCGGAGGCTGAAGTATAAGGATCACATCAAATTCAAGGCCAGCCTCAACTACATAGCAAGACCCTGTCTCAAAACAAAACAAGACAAAACAAAAGTAAATAAATAATTTTTTAAAAATTTTAAAAGACAAGTTTTTTGAGACAGGGTCTCGTTACTGTATGTAGTTTAAACTTGTCTTGAACTCACAATGGAGCAGGCCGGCTTCAAACTCACAGCAATCCTGCCTCAGCCTCCCGAGTGCTGGGATTACAGGCTGCACCACTACAAATGGCTAAAACAAGCACTTCTATCTTCTACTTTTTACAAAGGGATCTAAGAAAAAACTAACTTCTCTGGGGTCAAAGAAACAGTAATGGCAGAATCAGGATTTGAATACTTACATCCCCTGTCACACTCTTTATATGTAAAATATTTCACATATAAAACAAAAACATTAAATCACCCACTTGCCACTTGTCTTTTCAAAAGTGAAAAAAAAATTAAAATGAGGAGAAAGATGGTATGTATTTTGGGGTGAATTAGTTCCTAAAAACGATCAATAACTATAAATACATACATAATGGCTTTTAGAACACATTATACTTTTTCTGAATGCTCTTTCAAGGATGAACTATTGGACAAGAGTTGACTGAATGAACACAGAAGGAGAGAAGTAAAATCCCAAAGTGAATATAGGCCATATCCTGGGAAAGGAGAAAATTTTAGTTCTAATTCTAGCTCAACTCCCCACCACCACCTCTTTTTTTTCCCGGTACTAGAGACTGAACCCAGGGCCTTTACACTGAGCTACACCCCCAGTCATTCATTTATTTAATTTTTTGAGACAGGGTCTCTCTAAGTCGCTAAGTTGCCCAGGATGGGCTCAAACTTGTTGAATCTCCTGGCTGCACCCAGAAGAGTGCTGGGATTACAGGTATGGACCACCATGCCAGGCCAGCGACAAAATCTGTCAGTCATGGAGTTTCACAGTATTCTGTGGGTGTTTTATACCACCACCAGCTGTCTCTCCAGTTTATAGGTGTCTCGTTTTCCTTATCTTCCGAACTTTCCCCGGACTGTCCATTAAGCCTTCCTGACACCATCACTGCAGCTAACCATGTATCAGTCAACCTCAACGGAAAACTGTTAACAGAACTGATCTGGTAAATTTACCACACCTTACAAAAGAAAGAAAGAAAAAATTTAACGGGATTTGGTTAGGAGATGCCCGATACTCTCAATCTGGGTGCAGAGCCTCATTTTCTTAGATGGGACACCACTGGCTGGGAGAGGAAGTGACCCGCCCAAGGACAAAGCATGAGTTGGCAGCAGAGTCAAAGGTTGAAGCTGGGGCTTAGGACACCACCCGGCAGCGCCTCAACTTGGCCCTACACCGAGGCTTTCGTGGACTGGGCTGACAGCTCTCTGCAGCTTTGGGGCGCCTGAAAGTCACACCCTGCCTGCCCCTCGGGGAACCTTTCCGAGGTACAGATAGATCAGCTGAGGGGTGAGAGTTTAGAGCTAGCGGGGAGGAAAAAACGCTGTCTCAAGCAGCCGCACTCGACGTCAAGCCGAAATCTGCGCGCCTCTGGCCTCACCCTCCACGCCACCGGCGACACGGATCTCCGTGCGCGGGGCCCCGAGGCTGGACGTCCCGGTCCCCTTTCCCAGTCCACCCCTTGGTCACATCTGGTCCCCAAAACGCTTAGCCGGAGGTGGCGCGGGAACAAAGTGATCCCGAGCGGTCCCCCGCGGAGGTGGCCGCGGGTTCCGCGCCCCGAACAGCAGCGCGCCGTCGCCCCTCGCCCTCTGCCACGCGGGCGGCGCGGTGGCCGCTGGGACGCGTAGTCCGCGACCGGGGTGGGGGGCGCGGACCGCCAGCGCGGCGGCTCGGGCCGGCCGCTTCCCGTCCAGCTTGGCGGCCCGTCGCCGCCCGGCCTCACCTCCACGATGCGCGCGCACTGGGTCCCCTTGCCGGCGCCGGGACCGCCGAGGACGAACACGACCAGCGGCTTCATGAGGCGAGGACCGCAGGGGAGAAGCGGCCGGCAGGTCAGCAGCGGGGAGCTCGGGCCCAGGACGTGCAGCAGCGGGCGGTGGCAGCGGCTCAGCATACACTGCGCCTCTGACAGCGGCGGGGAAAGGGGCGGGCCGAGCGGGCGCCGGGCCCCGCCGCCCAGCAGCCCGCGACGGCCGGGCAGGAAGGGGCGGAGCCTCCGCCGCGCGAGTACGTGCACGCGCTTCCGGGTCCGCACTTCCTTCTAGGGGCCGCTCTTGGCTGTGGGACAAGCAGGTTTAGTCCGGGACCTCCGTGGATCCCGAGTGGGCCCGGAGGTTGGTACGCGACACCGGGCAGCGCCAAAGCCTTTGTCTGTGCCGCAGAAATAGGCATAAGCCAAAGAAAAGGAGTGTATGGTTGGGTTAAGGTAGTCACAGGGGCCTCTTCAGAGGTGACATTTAAGCCGAGACGTAAGGATCGCAAAGAGCCACACCAGGAAAAGACTGGGTGGTGTCCCACAAAGGCAGGGACGCGTGGAAGGCCAGCGAGACCAGGGCCGTGTGAAGTGGGAGGAGGACGGAGGATGAAGGCTGGTGGCTTGTCAAGCCTTTTGGTTATAGAAAGGAATTTGGATCCTATCCTAATTGCAATGGAAAGCCCTTAACTAACTCCATTTTCTTGCCCTCTTTATTATGGTAGTATGTCTTTTTTTTGTGTGTGTGTGCCAGGGATTGAACTCAGGGCCTTGGGCTTGCTAGGCAAGCACTCTAACCACTGAGCTAAATCCCCAGCCCCTATGGTAGTATGTCTTAAGTGAGAAAAAAACGAGCTCAAGAACTGAGCGTTGGGGCTGGGGATTTAGTTCAGTGATTAGAGTGCTTGCCTTGCAAGCACAAGGCCCTGAGTTCGATCCCCGGCACCACAAAAAAAAAAAAAAAAAAAAAAAGAACTGAGCCTTGGTGAATTAAGCCTTGGTGAACTGAGCCTCGGTGAACCTTTTAAAGTTGGGAAAAGGAAGAAGAGCCTGAGAAGGAGCAGAGACGTCAGAGGAAAACCAGGAGAAAGTGGTGCTCCCCCAACCCCGTAAAGAGAAGACAGTATTTGGAGTGGGGTTGCAGTGGCGCAGTGCTTGCTGAGCAATGTATTAAAAACAGATGAGAACAGATAAATTGGCTTTGGTAGCAAGCTGACACTGATGATCTTGCCCAAAGCAGATCACACACTATGTTTGATTTGAAAATAGATTGAAAGAGGAGTGGATAGGAGATGAGGAATGAAAATAGCGAGGAGTCAAGGCAAGTGTATTAAGGATAGGATATAGGAGCTGTGCTATCCAAGAATGTAGCCAGTAGCCACATGTGGCTATTTAATTATATTAAATAAAATTAAAAGTTGAGTTCTTCAGGCAATGTCACTCTTTGAAGGGCCATTCCCTTCCTAAACTCATATAATGAATTCAAAGGTTAATTTAATGACTATCTATTGAATAATAATGAATTCAAAGGTTAATTTAATGACTATCTATTGAATATCCACTATATGCTATACACTTCACTTATTTATTTTTTTGGATGATAGTCAAACTTTCAAAATATCAGAACAACCAGAAGAGCTATTGGCGATTTCTGTGCCAGGATTTGTTGTGCCAGACATCTTCTAATTGCTGCTCATGGGAAAGCCTAGGATATCTCAAAAGAAAGACAGAAGATAGTGGAGGTGCTCAGAGGAGTAGCTACCGGTGTATGCCAACTCATGTAAATATTTCAGTACTTGAGCCCTCAGTACAGTCTTACCGGTTGTGTATTGACTGAACATTAATCTTGCCTCATGAAATACTAATGCTGTAAAGTTAGTATTATCATTTCCTAGATGGCAAAATAAAGGCAAGAAGTAGAAGTACTTTCTTTGAGACCATAAGATAGTAAATAGCAAAGTCAAATTCAAAATGAGTGTATGGCATCAGAATCTGCCTTCTTACTACTGTACACAATACTGATTCTAAATTCTGGCTGGGTGTCGTGGCACATGCCTGTAATCCCAGCATTCTAGGAAGGCTGCAGCAGGAGAATCTCAAGTTCCAGCCCAGCCTAGAGAATTCAGCAATTTAGCAAAAACTGTCTCAAAATTTAAAAAATAAAAAAAGGGCTGGTGACCAAGCTCAGTATGAAGGTCCTGGGTTCAATCCCCAATACTGAAAAAACAAGTAAAAAGTTCTATATTGAGTCTGGAGTGGTAACCATGACTGTAATTCTAGTTATGTGGGAAACTGAGGAGGATCATGAGTTGGAGGCCGGACTGGACAATTTAGTGAGACTGTCTCAGAATGGGGGGGGGGCAGTCCATGCTCAGGAAGCCCATCAAACTAAGTGTTGTATTACAGATGACAAGACTGACCTCAGAAAGGTGTGTAGAAGAGTTATTCTTGAAACCCATCTCTATTCATATGAATGAATTCATCATCAAACACATTTGGTCTTTTGACATGCAGCGCATGAGTACTGTTCCCAGGGTACAGCCATGTTCCTAGCACACTCCTCAGGGGCTTTAGAATAAGACCTTACCATTCATCTGTCCTACATACCAAAGCTGCCTTTTATTTCTTTTTCTGCTTCACGGTTTATTTTTTATTTTACTTTTTTTTTACTTTTTATTAGTACATGTTTTCAGTACATAGTGACTACATTAAGCATGGGGAGTTGGTATATACGCATAATACATCATAATTCTTTTTACATACCCTTCCTCTCCCCACCCTCCCTTCCCCCACCATCTCTATTTGCAAAAGATCTGTCTCCCTGTTTCCTATTATTTATCTTTTATTTTGCTCTTTTATTTATTTATTTATACTTTGGGTTTCTTGTATACCATCCATGTGGTATTTAGGCTTATGTGTCTGATTTATTTCACTTAATGTTGTGGTCTTGAGGTGCATTCATTTTTCTGTAAATTATTCAAATTTATTCTCTATAGCAGAGAAGTACTCCATTGTGTATAAATACCACATTTTTTTTAATCTATTAATCAGTCGATAGACATATAGGCTATTTCCAAGATTGTGCTGTTAGAAACACGGGTAGGCAAGTAACACTTAAATATGATGCCTTTAATCCTTACAGGAGGATGCCTAGAAAAGGAATAGCTGGGTCGAAATGAATTTCTATTTTTAGTTTTTTGAGAAATTTCCATACTGATTCGCATAGTGGTTGTACTAGTTTACATTCCCACCAATGATGTAGAAGGGTTCCTTTTCCCCCAAAGCCTCACCAGCATTTGTTCTTATTTGATTTCTTGATGATGACCATTGTTTCTGGAGTAAGATGGAATCCGTATTGTTTTAATTTGCATTTCTCTATGGTCAGAGATGTTGAATATTTTTTCATGTATTTGTTGGTCATTTGTATTCTTCTGAGTAAAGTGTCTATTTATTTCAGTTGCCCATTTTTTGATTGGTTTTTTTTTTATCTTGGTGGATCTAATTATTTTGAGTTCTTTATATATTCTAGATATTAATCTCTCTCTGAGAAGTAGCTGGCAAAAATTTGTTCCTGCTCTGTTGGTTGTCTCTTCATTCTGTTAGTTGTTTCCTTTGCTTGCAACAGTTTTTAAATTTGAAGCCAGGCGTGGTGACATACACCTAGAATCCCACTATTCAGGAGGCTGAGGCAGGAAGATCACTGAGAGTTTAAATCCAGTCTGGGCTACACAGTGAATTAAAGACCAGTCTAAACTACATAGCAAGACCTTGTGTCAAAAAAAAAAAACTTTTAAATTTGATATAATCCCTTTTTTTTTCAAATTTGAACAAGAATTTACTTTTCTTTTTTTGGTGCTGGGGATCGAACTCAGGGCCTTGCGCTTGCAAGGCAAGCACTCTAACCACTGAGCTAAATCCCCAGTCCCAAGAATTTACTTCTTAAAGTTACTTAAAGGATTAGAACTGATATATAGTAAAACATGATAACATTAGAGTTATAGCAACATAAAAATGATAGCTATGGTTACAGTTGGCACATGCAAATCACTGAAAGGCAAAAATACAGTCTTCCAAATGAAGTTAAAGGAGGTGGAGTCAAACAGCAAGTGAACATGAGGGGCTGGGGTTTTAGCTCTGTGGTTATAGTGCTTGCCTTGCAAGCAGAAGGTCCTGAGTTCGATCCCCAGCACCATAAAAAAAAAAATAAAAACAAAAAAAAAACCCAGCAGGTGAATATGAAAGGACTGCACTTACAAGGAAGTGAGGCACAGCTAGGATATAAAGGAGACATATCTAATGCTAATGGCTGCTTGTTGTGCTACCAAATTGCAATGTGTTATTCAGTATACACACACACTAAGACCCAGCTGTTGGCTTTTGATATTATTTTTTGTGCAATTGGAGTTCTGTTCATAAAATTATCGCTTACATCTCTGTTTTCAAGGGGTTTTTTTTTTAATCTTTTTTTGGGTTGTATTGTTTTGTTACTATGTAGTGCAGGCTGACCTTGAACCGTGGCTATTCTCCTACCTCAGACTCTCAAGTGCTGGGATTACCGGTCTGTGCCACCTCACCTGGCAAGTTTCATCTATTTTTTTCTTCCAGCAGATTGTTTGTTTTATTATTTAGATCTTTGATCTATTTTGACTTTAGTTTAGCACACGATGAGAGATATGGGTCTAGATTCAACCTTCTCCCTGTGAATAGCCAGTTTTCCCAGTAAAGAGGCTATCTTTCCTCTCACATGTTTTTGGACCCTGTTGTGAAAAATCAGATGGCTGAATGTGCCCTGAGTTATTTCTATATTCTCTCTCTGTCCCATTGATCCATAGGTCAGTTTTGGTGTCATTACCATGCTGTTTTTATAAGCATAGCTTTGTAGTATAACTTGAAATCCAGGATTGTGATACCGCCTGCTTTGCTCTTGTTGCCCAGGATTGCTTTTGCTATTCTGGGTCTCTTCTGGTTTCACGTGGATTTTAGGATTATTTTCTCTAGTTCTGTGTAGAATGCTACTGGTATTTTTATTGGGATTGCACTAAATCTATGTGTCAGTTTTGGAAATATGACCATTTTGACAATATTCATTCTGTCTGTCCTGGAACAGAAAATAACTTTCTGTTTTCTGATGTCCTCTTCAGTCTCCTTTTTTAGAGTACTATAGTTTTCATTATAGTGGTCTTTTGCTTCCTTTGTTAGGTTAATTCCTAAGTATTTCATTTTTCTCTAAGGTATTGTGAATGGTATTGTTTTCTTAATTTCTTTCTCTGTGGGTTCATTATTGCTGTACAGGAATACTATTGATTTTTGTGTATTGATTTTGTATTTTGCTAACTCATTGAATTTATTAGTTCTAGAAGTCTTGGTTGAATTTGTTCGGTCTTCTATGTAAAGGACTATGTTGTCTGCAAATAAGGACAGTTCAGTTTCTTTCTTTCCTATACATATCGCTTTTATTTCTTTCTCTTGCCTGATTGCTCCGGCTGAAGTTTCGAGTACAGGAGTAGTGATGGTAGACATCCTTGTCATATTCTTAATTTTAGAGGAAAAGCTTTCAGTTTTTCCTTCTTTAATATGGTGCTGGCAGTAGGTTTATCATAAATGATGTTTGGCTTGTATCTAGATATACCCCCAAAGCCTCATGCACTCATAGGTGGGGCTTTTTGGAGGTGGCTTGATCTAGGGTGTGTGAATATGGATTACGGATGTGCAATAATTGGATTAGCTCACTGATTGGTTTAGTGTAGAGCTGGGTGTAGATAATAGGAAGGCCCACTCTGGGTGTAGGTGGCGATATCAATAGGTTTGTAGCCTGCATGAAATTAAAAGTGGAAGACAGACTTGCTGCTTGCTGCTTTGCTGCCTCCTGCTGCATGCAATGGACTGTTTCTCTTCTGCCAGGCCCCTCTGCAATGCTGCTGTGCCTTGGAGCCAGCCAGCTATAGACTGAAACCTCTACAAACTGTGAGCTACAATAAACCTTTCCTCCTTTAACTTGTGGGTATTGGGTATTTTGTTCCAGCAATCAAAAAGTAAGTAACATGGATGGCTTTTACCCGATTTAGGTAATATTTTTCTATATATATTTTCTTCAGGGTTTTTTTTTTATCATGAACATGTGTTGGATTTTGTCCAAGGCTTTTTCTGTGTCTATTGAGATGATCATGTGACTTTTGTCCTTGTGTCTATTTATGTGATGTATAGGCACAAGGACAAAAATCTTTGCGTCCCTAGGATGAATCCTACTTGGTCATGATTTGTGATCTTTTTAATGATTGCATTCTGTTTGCTGATATCTTGTTGAGGATGCTTTCATGTGTGTTCATTAAAGAAATAGGCCTGTGGTTTTCCTTTTTGGCTGCGTCTGTCTGGTTTTGGAATCGAAATAATGCTAGCATTTAGAAATGAGTTTTGACCTATCCCTTCCTGGCAGGGCATGGAGGCTCACACCTGTAATTCCAGCATGCGAGAGGCTGAGGTAGAGGATCAAAATGAGTTTGAGGCCTGCCTGGGCTCCACAGTGAGTTCAACGCTAGCCTGAACTACATAGAGAGACCCTGGCTCAAAAAGCACAAACACACACACACAAACACACGCACACAAAATGAAGTACTCCTTTCCTTCCCTTTCAATTTCAATGGTTTTAGGAGTATTAGTGTCAGATCCTCAATCAAGTTCTTACAGAATTCAGTGGTGAATCCATTGTGTCCTGGGCTTTCCTTAGTTGGTAGATTTTTTATTAATGTCTCAATTTAATTGCATGATACTGGATTATTCAGGGTTTTTATATTTTCTTGTTTCAGTTTTGGTAATTCGTATGTATTTATGAATCTGTCCATTTCTTTTTTTGGCAAGGGGAAGGGTACTGGGGATCGAACTCAGAGCCTTGGACTTGCTAGGCAAGTGCTCTATCACTGAGCTAAATCCCCAACCCCTGTCCATTTCTTTTGAATTCTCCAGTTTATTAGAGTACAGGTTTTTTGAAGTAATTACTAGTAATCTGGATTTCTGCAGTGTCCGTGTGACTTCACTTTTTTCACCTATAGGTTCTGGTATGTTGTACTGGCCTTATCAAAAGTTGCCTTCTAGCCAGGTTTGGTGGCCTGTAATCCCACCACTTGGGAGGCTGAGACAGGAGAATCCCCAAGACTTCAAGGTCAGCATGGACTATATAGTGAGTTCAAGACCAGTCTGAACAGGGCTGGGGATTTAGCTCAGTGGTTAGAGTGCCCGCCTTGTAAACACAAGCCCCTGAGTTCGATCCCCAGCACCAAAAAAAAAAAAAAAAGAAGACCAGTCTGAACTGCATAGTGAGATCCTGTCACAAAAAAACCCCAAACAAAAAAGTTGCCTTTTAGAGATAGGTCATCTATTCCTGTATTACCACCCTACTTGAGCTGGCTATATTCTCCTCATTTTTCAGTATTCAGCCATGTTTCCTCCTTTAGGAAGTTTTCTCTGAATTCCCAAGACTAGATTAGGTGTACTTCCGTTGTGCTTTACCCTCCCCCACCAAGTCCCTTATTCTCTTGCCGCATTGTGCGTTTTGGCTCTCTCTACACTAGATTTTGAACTCTTTGTGGGGAGCATGTTTGATTACTCTTTGTACAGCATTCATCAGATACATGATGACATGTCATTATTATAGCATGATTAACTCTCTTAGGCATGTAGGCTAAAGCCGATATTCAGACCTTCATAGCCCTCTATTATATTCTGGTCTTTTCCTGCAGCAATGCTTAGCCCATCATATAAACTGCTGCTTAGTGGGGCTTCTAAAATGATGGCTCCTCCCACTCCCACTTGCCCTGTCATTGCTGTAAGATGTTATCAAAGATTCTGAGAGCATTAGTTAAGGGAAACATAGTCTTTAAAAACTGATGTGCAATATCAGGCAATATGCTTACCCTTCTAGGAGTGATTTTGTCAGATAAACTTAGTGAGTTCTATACTGTAGAACTGCAGGCAGATCAGTGAAAAGAGACCTGTAGGGTCTTTGTTCATAAAACTTTGCAAGTTTAGGTTGGTTAGTACACTTACAACTTTTTTGTCTGTAAAATCAGGATGATGGGGGCTGGGGATTTAGCTCAGTGATTAGAGTGCTTGCCTTGCAAGCACAAGGCCCTGAGTTCGATCCCCGGCACCACAAAAAAAAAAAAAAATCAGGATGATGGTACATTAACTCAGTTTAGTAAATACTTTTAGAGCAGGTAATAACGTGTGATAAATATCTACAGGGAATTTTGCGTACATTGACAGATTAGCTTCCCTCCTTAAATACAATATTCCTTAAATCAAACCCATAATTGTTTTTAAAAAGCAGTAATACAGGAGCCAGGTGTGGTGTCACACATCTGTAATCCCAGGACTCTAGGAGGCTAACACAGGATGATCCCAAATTCAACCCTGGCCTGGGCAATTTAGCAGTTTAACCAGACCCTGTCTCAAATTTTAAAAAATAAGGGCTAGGAATGTAACTTAGTGTGAAGGCCCTGAGTTTCATCTCTAGTACCACGTACACATATGAAGTAGTACAACTTCACTCAGAAATGTAAATTGAGAAAGGGAAAGTTGGGTGCTTAGAGAAATTTAGTAATTAAGTTACAGAATAAGGAAGAAGAAAATAATTGGTTCCAGCTTCCCTGTTCCTGGTAATAACAATAGCTCTTTAATCTTCACAGCCAGCTCTGCCAGGGTTTATAACACTGAATATTTACTTGGGCAAATCATAAAGACCATGTCACATGGACAGCTACTGAAAGAGAATAAGGAAAAACAATTGATGTGTCAATGTCTTAGTCCACTTAGTCTGCTACAAAAGAGTGCCGTAGTGACTTTTGTTTTTTTTCAGTACTATGGATTGAGTCCAGGATCTTCACACTGAGCTACATTCTCACACTTTTTTTATTTTGTACTTTAAGACAGGGTCTCAGTATGTCTCTAAATTGCCCAGGCTGAGCTTGAATTTACAGTCCTCCTGCTTTAACCTCCCAGAGTACTGGGATTATAGACATGTGCCACCATGCCCAGAGTTGCTTTTATGTATCTTATTTTATTTATTTAGTGCTTGCTTCAGCAGCACATATACTAGAATATTTTATTTTTTGATTTATTTTGAGACAGTCTCGCTCATTCAGGCTGTCCTTGAACTCACTATGTAGCCTTGAATTCACAGCAATCTTCCTGCCTCAGCCCCGGGGGTGCTGGGATTACAGGTGTGTGCCACCGTGCCTGGCTCTGAGTGGCTTTTAAACAGCAGAAATTTGTTTCTCACAATTTTGGAGGCTAGGAAGCCTAAGATCGTGACACTGGCTGATTCAGTACCTGGTGAAGGTCTGCTTCACTTTTCACAGCCATCTTCTTGTGATTTCATGTAGTAGAGGCAAAGGGAGCATTCTAACAGTTTCTTTTCTTTCTTTTTTTTTGGGGGGTAGATCTTTCTATGTAGTTCAGGAAGACCTGGTCATCCTCCTGCCTTAGTCTCCTAAATTACAGGATTACAGACATGTGCCACCATACCTAGCTTGCATTTACTAGTTTTGAGGTATACAGGTCAGGTATTTTGTACTAGAGTTTGTTTGATGTCTGTCTCGTAATGAGACAAAACTGTAGGTTATTGGAAGGACGACCCCAGAGTTAAAGTGTCATTGTCATCACATTATACCAAGTGCAAATCAACAGGACTTTTACCTTTTTTTTTTTTTTTTTTGACTTTTACTCTTTCAAATGACTGGGTGTTATTCCAAACAGGAGAGTCTACAAATGGAGCTCAGACTTTTGAGACGTTCTTGGATTCCTCAGAAAATAAAGTAGTATTGAAAAAAGTAAGAGAAGTTTAGAATCCTGACTCTGCATTAGCTATGGGACCTATAATATTTATCCCGTCCACTTTAGCTATTAGGAGACCGATACACAACCGGCCGTCGGTATCTACAGGTTTTACATCCAGATTCAACCAATGGGAGACTGAAGATATGCTGAAAAAAATTCTTTACTAAACATGTTCAGACTTCTTTCTTGTCACTAGTCCCCAAACAATACAGAAAAATGATTTACACAACATTTATGTTATATTAGGTATATATAAATAATCTAAAATGATTTAAAGTACACACGGAGGATGTACACAGGCAATATGCAAGCACATCATTTTATATAAGGGACTCAAGCATCTTTGGATTTGGTATGAGAGACAAGGAATGGGGGTTGTCCTTGAGCCCATTCAGAAAATCCATTATTACTACATTAGGAGCCAGACTGAAGTGGCACGCACTTGTAGGTCCAGATACATTACTGGCGAAGCTGAGGCAGGAAGATCTGGACAACAATATGAAGCCTGGGCAACATATTGAAAACTCAAACCGACTATTGCTTTGGAGACATTAATAAATTAACCATACCAGTATTAATGCCGTATTTAAATACATATTAGTACTATATAATACAGTATTGGTTGTGGAGATAAATCTCAGTGGCTTATAAATTTGTCACATTTTTTTCCTGTTCGACGGGAAAGAATTTTTGTTTTTGAGATAAGGTCTTGCTCTGTAGTCCAGACCGGACGTGAATTTGTTATGTAGCCCAGATTGGCCCGGAACTTGGCGATCCTCTTGCCTCAGTTTCAGAAGTGCTGGGATTTGAGGTATATACCACCGCACCCGCGTTAGGATTTTTAATGTTATTGAGAGGACAGGATCCTCCTCGGAAAGAAACTGTAAAAAGTCTAATTTCCTCTCCTTTTTGTCCATTCAAGACAAGGATTTGGGAACTGTTCTTAAAAAGAAGGCCAAAGCTAGTCACCCGGCGACCATCTGGACGCTGAACAACTCCGGCTTTCCACGCACAGCCAGCCAGCTGAGGTTCTTGTTGCGCGTGCGCAAGACCCGCCCCACACCGGAATTTAACCGTTGACGAAAGGAAGGTTTTTAAATGTTCGGAATCCTGGTCCTGAAGCGCCGATAGCGCCCTCAGTCCTCCAAAGAGAGTTGGGATTGGTCAAGCGCGGAACCGGTGCTGGGCTTTGATTGGCTGGCACGCCGGTACGTCCAGCGACCTTGCGTGACGCTGCCAGCACCGCCCCTGCTCCCTGACTGGCCGGGTTTCTAACCAGTCAGCAGGCGCGGCGCGCGTTTCGGTTTTCGAGCTGGTAGTTGCCGCCTCGGTTCCCGCGACCTCAACGTCCCAGAGGCGGGGCCGAAGTCGGCGGAGGAGCTCCTTGGAGCCACCGCAGTTCTGGCCCAACAAATAGACCACAGCCCGGCGGAGGTACAGTGAGCGGGCCTCTGCGCTCCTGGTAGGCCCGAAGGCTGGCAGCGGGGCGGGGTGCGCCGTGGGCAGCCTTCAGGGTCCTGGGTGGGTTTGGTGCTCCGGGAGCCAGGGCTGAGGACGTGCCGGAACGCGACTTCCTTGGGAATTGTCTAGAGTCAGTACTAAGGTTTGCGAAAGGTTTGCAGTCGAAAACGTGCCATGTAAGTTCGTTTTTACTGGGGAAATTTTTGGAGGACTGGTATTCTGAATGCTCCGCTCTTGCATTTTTCACGGTAGCAGATTCTGCCGTACTGTAGAATGAGGAACCAATTAATATTTGAGGTTCGTGGTCCACTGGAAGTACTGTGTCAACAGCCAGGTGTGGACGTGCTGTGTGTGCACAGAAGCAGTAGTAACATCACGTTGGTGTTCGGGAGATTTCACGGAGGAGGTGACTTTCGAGTTGGATAGATGACGAGGTTTGTCAGAGTATCCAAGGGGAAGGGGACAGCCCGGGCAGAGCCTGAAACGGGGCGACTGCTAGTAGTACCGTGTGGCTGGGATGCAGGATGAGTGGATAGGAGATATGGTTGGAATATTAGGGCAGGGCCAAATTGTGAAGGTCCTCTATTCTTTATGTGAAGAAGAACCATCGACTTTTTAAGCAGATTAACTTGACCAGATTTATTTAGAAATAGCCACGGGGGGACTTTTCATTAAATCTGGTTTCAACTCCTGAAGTCAGATAAGATTGTGGAACGAAAAGAGAATTTATATGGGGGAAGAAGGATAAAGAGGAGGTGAGGGTGACTTGATGGTTTTCATTTACTGCACGATAATGTCATTACCTGACAATATATTTTGTTAGGTGTACGTTTTGTATGGTTTTAGTTTCATTAGCTTTAATTGTATGTGTAATGCTGTCAGAATAAATTACCTTATGTATATTATTTTAAAGTGAGAAAGGACCAACATTATCCATGTTTTCACCCTAATACATAAAAGAAGAGGCACGTACAGACTTTAAAAGATAACTGTTTAAAGAAGAAAGATTGTATTTTGTGTATTTTGTAGAGGTGGAGTTACCAGTCTGAATGCTGTTACTCATGACAACCAAATGCTATAAAAAGCTATAGACTTTAAAACCTGTATTCCACAGAAGCTGCATTAAACCATTGAAATCTAGATGTCTCTAGGAAAGACTTCTTAGTCAACCTTACAAAGGCACATTCAATGGGATTTTGTTCTCCCAAGTATTTTCAGCCTCAATCTTTTTTTTTTTTTTTTTTGGTGCTTTCTAGGCAAGCACTCAAACCACTGAGCTAAATCCCCAGCCCAGCCTCAATCTTTATTGAAAGAAAAAAAATCTTTCAAACGACTTTTGTACTAAGATGTTTGATCCTTTCCTTTTTTAATCTTCAGACAATTCCTTTTAGGTCAAATTAAAACAATGCACAGAATTTGAAAAACTCTTAAGACTTAATAGGAAATACAGAACTGTAAAGGAAAGAGTGTGGGGTCTGTATTTCGCTGTAGTAATAATTTAGATAAAGCTATCCAGGAGTCACTTAGCAATTTAGAGGAGAGGCAGAAGCCAAAGGTTTGCTTTTCGTGGATGAGTGTGCACACAATGGGAATGAGTGAGAGTACCAATAGAGGGCATATATGTGTATCCAAAAAAAGAAAACTGATTTTTCAGTGCTGAAAGTCAGTCAGTATTTTTCTTACTTATTGTCACAGGATTGAAGATTTCTTGATGGCTTCCTTATATGCCCAATAAATATGTACCCCAAATTTTTTCCATTTGATGCTTTGTGGTTTTCTGAAGATTATGAGGCTTTCGGTAAAAATCTCATGTATTAACTACTAATTATCCTACCCAGCTCACTAATTTGAAGTTGATACCAAAATTTTGGGGCAAAAATCTATACTTTCCTTAATGAATAGATTTTCCTGTCTAAAATAAATATTAACATTAATTTATAGACAGAATGGCTCTGAAAATGATCAGCAGAGTCTACAAGCATTTAATCTTATTAATCACACTTCATATAAGTAACTTAATTTTGCCTGTTAATATATGATTAATCTTTCTTTTTATTCTTTGTATCATTATTAATGTCTCTTTATTTCTTTAGGATACTGAGAGTTTGAAGTTGAATAAATCACTCACCACTATCATGGAGTCTATATATCCTCTTACAAAGCCCCAGATGAATACCAGGTATAGAAATATTTTTACAAAACATATTATCACAGCTGTTCACATTAATTTGGGAAAGTAGCTTGAAAGAGAAGAAAGAATATGATCTCTACAATCAGGAAAATGTAGTTGTGCATGGTAGTACATTCCTGTAATCCCACCACTTGGGAGGCTGGGACAAGAAGAATTGCCAAGAGTTCAAGGCAAGCCTGGGCTACAAAGATCCTGTGGGGGGTGGAGAGTGGTGGAGAGAAAGAACAAGGATGAGAATATATGGAAAATGAGAGGATGTGGAAAATCTGAGCACATATCCCAGCTCTTCTACTTCTGAGGAGAGTCACCTTGATCAAGTTTAACTAAACTTCAGTTCACAACCTATAAAATGAGGAAGGTGATCTCTAACAGAAGATTATTGTAAAGGGTTGGATAAAATTATTAAACAAACCTGGACATGGTGGCACACACATAATCCTGTCGTTCTGGGAGACTGAGGCAGGAGGATAGCAAGTTCGGGCCCAGCCTGGGATTAATGACAGTGTGTTTTACACTGTAATACTTTTTTTTTTTTTTTGTGGTGCTGGGGATCGAACTCAGGCCCTTGTGCTTGCAAGGCAAGCACTCTAATCACTGAGCTAAATCCCCAGCCCCTACACTGTAATACTTTTTTAAAATTTAAACATACATCATGTTGTTTGATCAGCCATAGTTTGAGGTCAGCCTGAACTCAGTCAGTCTCAAAAAATAAAAAGGGCTGGGGATGTATCTCAGTGCAAAGGTCCCTGGGTTCAATCCCCAGTGCCAAGAGGGAAAAAAAAAAGGTTATTAAACTAAAGAATCTGGTACTCTGTAAATATTAGTTCCATTCCCTCTTTCACTTATTTTACTTATACAGAAGATGTTTTTATTGATAGGAAGTAGTACCTGAACTCCTGAAGCTAAAATTACACAGATGTTTATTTATTCCCTAGATAAATGGGAGTGGTTGGGTTGCTTCCTTCTAAATACTAATTCCTTGATTGGAATCACTTCACATTGGGTGTCCCAAGTGTCCTCAGACATCTCTAAGCCTTTCCTGCTCATGTGGAGTAGGAAGGACTTTGCCACCTGTCTCCTGATTTTCTCGTTCTTTTATTACTTTGGGGCCAGGCAGATTGCCTTGTGTTAGTTGGTTCTTTGGATCATTTATTGTTTTATCCCCTAGGGAAGAACAATTAATGCTGACATGTGAGATTTCTTTCTTCAAAAGTGTAATTACACCCATAGCTACCTTTATTTTCTGTATTGTCTGCTTTCATGCCAGATGTTCTTAATGAAGACAGTAGAAATATGACCCAAGGAGGCTATCATATTTCCTTTTGCTTTAGTTTTGCCCTTCTGTTCTACCACACTGCCACCTCTTATTCTTTGAAGGTTTGTCAGTGTCTATTCTTTGAAAGGTATAGTTATATAACAAGTTTGATATATTCTCTTCTTAATTTTATTATCAGATTGATTATAGTTCAAATTAAGTCCTTACATTCTACATAAGATATGTACTTGTGTGATTTAAACTGGTTATTTCTTGGGTATTCTACTCTAGTTTCTATTACTTATTTAGTAACTGGTTTTTGGTAATCCTGATTTAGGGTTGCAGTTCTGATTTGTCACGTGTTGGAAGGGAGTTCTAGGCCTCTTTGATTATCTGACAAGAATCATGCCTCATATTTCCTAAGAAAAAGCACTTACATATACAGATAGAAAAAATTTTCCATCTAGTTTCAGAGTGCAAGTTTCAATTTGTGTCTTTCCTGCTTCCAAACTCTACCTGTAGATTCCAGAATAAGAAAAGAACCAATAACAACATTTATTGAGGTCTTACTATGTTTCAGGTACTGTACTGGCACTTTGCATGCATTACTTAAGTCTCACAACCAACCTATGAGATAGGTCCTATCCATGCTTTTTTTATTGAGACAGGATCTCACCATGTAGTTCAGGATGGCTTTGAATTTACTCTGTAGCCCAGGCTGGCCTCAAATTTATGGCGATCTTCCTGCCTCAGCTTCCCAATGCTGAGATTATAGGCATACCCTACCATTCCTGGGTTAGCCACACTTTTTTAAATGAGGAAAGTGTAGCATACAGAGTACTCAGTTTAAGGTTGTATAGTTAGTAAGTGGTATTGCCAGTATTTAAACTTTATTTGATTTTTAACCTATACTACTAAAGAAATAAACTTGAAGTATTGTAGGTTAGATTTTAAAGGTACTGTGGACTATTGAGAATGAAAAAGAAATAGTTAAGCCAGGCACAGTGGCACACACCTATAATCCCAGCATTTGGAACGCTGTCATAAGAGGGTTTTGAGTTCAAGGCCAGCCTGGGCTACATATGTGATGTGACAAAAAAAATTTTTTTGACAGTAAAAGACACGTTGCCATCAATACTTTTTAAAATATTGCCCCTCACTTCGAACACACTTATCCTATCATTCTTGCCACTTTCTGAAACAGTTCTGGAAGTCCTCTTTCCTGTTTTTAGTTGCACATCATGGCTACCTTGATGTCCTTGCTAAATTGAAAATGTTTGTCTTTCCTGATTATTTTGACCTTGGGGAAGAGCCACAAGTCACACAGTGCCAAAGACACTGAACAAGCTGGATGAGGACATGCTGTAATGTTTTTATGAGCTTGCCTTTTTGTTGGATGGCACTTTGGCAGCAGCAGTCACCTTTTTTTTTAATCACATCTCATAAAGACATGAAAAAGGACTTTCAGAACGTTTTTAGAAAAAGTGGCAACAACAGTGGCATAATTGTGTTTGAAGCATGGGGAAGTGTTTTGAGGGTGATTAATGACAATGTGTCTTTTACTATAATATTTTTTAAAAATTTAGATACATATTATATTTTTTGATCCACCTTTATACCTAGTTCGAGGTCAGCCTGAACAACATTGTGAGACCTTGTTTCAAGAAAAAAGAAATCACTAAATTTGAGCACTAAAATTGAGCATTTATTAGGAGCCGTGCATTATTTAAACAGTTCACATGTACTGACTTATTTAATATTGAGTATAATTCAACAAGGAACCACTGATATCCCACTTAATAAATGAGAAAATTGAGGCAAGAAACTAATTTGATCAAGATGACATAACAATTTTGAACCCAAGTGTCAGATCCAAGCATTTGATTCCCAGGCTTTTTGCCTGCTTGCCTTTGCTTGTCTGTCCTCTTTCTTCTCCCTTCTTTCTTCCTTCCTCTTTTCTCCTTTTCTTTCTTTCTCTTCCCCTACTTTCCAACCAACCTCCATTTTAAAAATTTATTTAGATTTTAGCTTTATTTTGTTTTAAATTGACACATAATAATTGAACCCAGGGCTTTCACACTGAATTACAACCCCAGCCCTCTTTTTCACTTTTTGTCTTTGAGACACAATCATGCTAAGTTGCCTAGCCTGGGCTTGAACTTAAAATTTTCCTGACTCAGCCTCTCAGAGTGCTGGGTTGCAAGTGTGCACTGCCAAACCTGGCAAATTTATTATTTCTTTTTGATGAAAATACTCAGAATCCTTCCTACTTATTTTGTAATATATACTACAACATTGTTGGTGGTTGTGACACTCCTATGCTACAGAACACCAGAACTTGTTCCTTCTAACTTTAATTTTATGCCCATTGATCAGTCTCTTTCCATCCCTTTCCCCCTATTCTCCCCGGCCTCTCGTAACTGCTATTCGACCCCATTCTTCTATGAAGTCAGCTTTTTTAGATTCTATAAATGAGTGAGATCATGTAGTACTTCTGTCTCTGACTAATTTTACTTAAAATAATGTCCTACAGGTTTATTAATGTTGTAACAAATGACAGGATTTCATTCTTTTATGGTTGAGTAGTATTTATTGTGTATCATACTTTTTTTTTGTCAGTAGATGGATAAAGGTAATTGCAAATCGTGGCTATTATGAATAGTATTACAGTAAGCATAGGAGTGCAGATATCTCTTCAACATACTGATTTTATTTTCTTTGGATAAATACTCAGTAAATTACTAGATCATGAAGAATTCCATGCTCTTTTCCATAATGGCTGTACCAATTTATATTTCGACGAGCAGTGTATAACCATTCTTACTCCTCCACATTCATAGCAGTATTTGTTAATTTTTGTCTTATTCAAGTCCTTCACCCTCCCCAATTTATTTGTTTATTTTTGGCCTGGTCTTGAATTTCTAGACTCAAGCAGTCTTCTTGCTTCAACCTCCTAAGTAGCTGAGACTGGCCGGACATGGTGGTGCATGCCTGTAATCCCAGCACTTGGTAGGCTGAGACAAGAGGATCACCTCAAGTTCGAAGTCAGCCTGGGCTACATAGAGAGTTTGAAGCCAGCCTGGACTGCATAGTGAAACCCCATCTCAAAGGACCAACCCCCCCGTGCCCAAATCCTAAGCAGCTGGGGTTATAGGCATAGACCACTGCCCCGACAAAGATAATTAACTGTTTTTTACAAAACTTCCACCAAGTTTGTTTTTCTTTGTACGTTAATTTTTTTTCAAATATATATTTTTAAAGATTTTCTTCAAGCAAAATTGTACCTTTCCACTTTCCTCCATCAAAGTGTGCACTTTGGAACCCAATGCCAATTGGAGATTATATCAATTTACATCTCAGTTACTTCAGGTACAGTATGTTTCTTTTATCAAATCAAACCAGTATGAGTTATAAAAGAATATGTAAGGTAAAGTTGATTACTATGACCAGTTAACCCCCAAATTAACCTCAGTCCCCAAATCTGAAATCTGAAATGCTCTAATCCAAATCTTTTTGAATGCCAACATGCAACATGATGTGATAAGTGGAAAATTCTACATCTGACCTAAGTGTGTCTAGGTATAGTCAAAATGCAAACATACGACACACAGCTGTACAAGATTACCTTCACACTATGTATACTGTATAGCATATAAGCTCTATATAAAACATAAATGAATTTTGTGTTTAGACTTGGATCCCATCACCAAGATATCTCATTATGTATATGCAAATACTCCAAAATCTGAAATGCTTCTAACCCAAGTCTTTTGGGTAAGGAATACTCAATCTGTGCTTATTTTTCTTTAGTTTTTTGACTAAAAATTTCCCTCGATAAAAATTCTATCTGCTGCTGCTTAAATTTTTTCCTTGTGCCTATGAGAAATAATCTTAATTTCCTCGTTAAAATAGTCAGCAAATCTAAAGTTCTGAATATGGTGAGAGTTCAAAAGAGGTTAAGTATTAATTAAAAACTGACACTTAGGAGGATGAGGCAGGAGGATTGCTATGAGTTCAAGGGCAGCCTGGCTTTGAGACCCTGTCTGAAAAAACCTTCAGCATGGTGTCTTTGTAGAACTTTGAGGAAACAACTGATTTTGAGTGGATCAGATTAGAAGGAATATTAAATATTGTGGTTCTGATTAGGATCTTGAAAGACAAAGAAGTTTAAAGTGCTAGAAAATAGATCCAGTGAGAATTTTTATATTGTTTTACTTGTTAAAGCAATAGTCTAAGAAGGATGGATTATAGTGGGGACAGCCTAGAATCAATCAATTTGTGAAATGATTTTCTGTAACCACATACATTTATGTCATAGTGGGTTTATTTTATTTTGTTTGAGACAGGGTCTCACTATGTAATTCAGTCTGGCCTTGAACTACCTGTGTAGTCTACACTGGCCTCAAACTCATGGCGATCCTCCTGCCTCTCAAATGCTGGGATTGCACACATGTGCTACCACATTCAGCTTGCTGTAATGGTTTAAGGTGTTGTAACTGGACTGCCTACAGCATCTGATTCTACCACTTCATATGTATGGGACCTTAATAAAGTGGCCAAGGATCAATTTCCTTTTTTATAAAATAGTTATAATACCCATTTCAAGCCTGGCATAGTTATGCACACCTATAATCCCATCTGTTCAGGAGGCTAAGGCATGAAGATCCGAAGTTCAAGACCAGTCTGGGTAATTTAGTGAGACCCTGTTTTAAAAAAGAAAAGAGTGGAGATACAGCTTAGTCGTAGACCACTCTTGGGTTTGATCTCCAGTACTGAAAAAAACAAACACAAACATATCATTGTACTTTTTGTTTTTATTTTTTTAATGCATATATTATAAATATATATATATTTTAGGGGGGTGCTGGTGATTGAACTCATAGCAAGCAGTCAACCACTGAGCTAAAAATTTTTTTTAATTGAACCATTGTACATGCTCTGCAAACATTACCACTGAGCTGCTCCCCGGCCCCATTATATTTTTAAATGTGGAAGTACGTATACCATGTGTATGAAAGAATGTTTATAATATATAACATATAGGATAATAAACATTTGTATATGTGTCTCTGGTTGATTATGTAACCTATTGAACTTTTAATTGATTATATTTTACTTCTGCAAGTTCCATATGGCTGTTAGTGTTTTTTCAAATTTGTCTGGTCGTTTTTTCAGTTTTTTATATATATATTGGTTTTCCTCTTGTATTTCTTTAAACATTTCATCATGTTCTATGTTCAATAATGCTATTACCTGAAGTCCATAAACAATATGGAAACAAATGAATGCGACCATTTACTCAGTATTTACAAAACAGATCATCCTCACAGTTTGTCAACTCATGCTCTGGTTCACAAAGTTAACCAGGTGCCTGGAGGACAACTATGGCTTCCATCTCAGCTTAATGCCATTCAATTTTCAGATGGCCCTATCTACCCCTTGGCTTTGACCCTGGATTTTCCTGAAAATAATCTTTTGTACATTTTAAAAGTTGTGTAAGATTTTAGGCAGCATTTCATGACCCACAGCATAAAAGACTTTTGTTATTTTTCAGAAACCCAAAGCTTGCGGTGACTGAAAAGACCATCCGACTTGCTTATCGTCATGCTAAGCAAAATAAAAAAAATGTGCCATGCTTCTTGCTTGGTTCTCTCACGGTGGATGATGGTAAGGTACTTTTAAAAATTACTTGTGTGAGTAGAATAGAGTTTACATTTATTGATTGAGCCAGCTCCTGTGTGTGCTTTGTACTAATTTTCTTTGTTATCTATACCAGGGATATGAAGATGAGTAAAACTAACTGTTACAGACTTCACAGTATAGTCAGGTGGAAGGATGTATAAACAAATTATTATTTCAAGTTAATTTTTAATATACTAGTAGTATGAAGAAAGTACTTTGCTATAACATAGTCTTGCTTGGTTAATGTTTTTTATTTGCTTCTGTATAATCCTCATTATTTCTATTCTTCAGATGAAGAAGGTGTAACACTGACAATAGATCGCTTTGATCCTGGCCGAGAAATACCTGGATGCTTAGAAAGGACTCCTACTGCTTCTCTTCCTGGGGACTTTTTGATCCCCTGCAAAGTTCATACTCAAGGGCTTTGTTCAAGAGAAATGATAATTGACAATGCGGATGACTTCAGCTCAACTTTTAAAGTGAGATTCACTTTAAGTGTTATTCTTAATTCAAGAATCATGCTAAGTATAGTATGTAGTAGTTCAGTAAACCATATTTTAGAACTATTTATAATAATTTCTCTTTGAATTGTTGTGGACTGAAATCTAATTAAATGTGGCTTCTGAGGCAGAGGAAGGTGATATGGTAGGAATTCAGAAAAGGAAGAATGTGACTAAGATAGGAAACGTCAAGTTGTGCAGGAAAGTTCAAGGTGTGCTCTGTGTAACCATGTGTGGTTTTTGCTGGATTTGTGGGCAGCCAAACTGGAGTGTTAGTTTGGTCAGATTATTGAGAGCTTTGTCTGACAGGCTTAAGAAATTGAACTTTGGGGCTGGGGTTTTAGCTCAGTGGTTAGAATGCTTGCCTCACAAGCACAAGGCCCTGATTTCTATCCTCGGCACCAAAAAAAAAAAAAAAAGAAAAGAAAAAAGAAAAAGAAAAGGTAATTGAACTTTGTCATATAGTTCATGCAGTTGTAGAAAGTTTCTGAAAAGAGAAAATACTGTTAAATCAGGAATAGTTGATCTGATGGAGCTGGCTGATTGGAGTCAGACTAGGCCATTGCAGTGAGATAGTGTATTAGGGATGTTACCCAGTAGTAGAGTGGCAGCACTAAAACTAGAAAGGGTACAGTGGACATGAGCAAATGCAGGGGAAGAACTAACTAGAAATTTGGGGTAACAAGAAGAAAAGGGAATGATCTTCATATTCTCCAAGACTGAGTCAGAATTAATTTATATGCATATTTACTCATATGATATTTATTGGGGGTAACACTCCCTAGTAAGAATTTGAAGTACTAGTAGGACATTTAAGTTAGAAAATATGTGATGAAGCTTGGAACAGAAATCTTACTTGGTCTAATATAATTATTCACTTAATCTTTTGGTCACATAAAAAATGAGAATTCAAATGTTATAATCAGAACTAATTTAATTTTATTAATACAATATATGTGTATGTGTACAAGTATTAAATAAATTTTGAAGATGTGGACATATTTCAAAGTTTTAAACTAATTGTAGAATTTTGATTCCTCAGGCTCTACAGCACCATGTATGTAGCAAGGAATCCTTGGACTGTGATAAACTGCTTTCTGTACGAGCTCATATCACTTCTAGGGAAAGTTTGGATAGTGTGGATTTTGACTTGTATTGGGAAGCAGTAACTCTAGCAAATAACTTCAGATGTGCACCTGTGAAGCCCATTCCCATTATTCCAACAGCTCTGGCAAGAAACTTGACCAGTAATCTCAATATTTCTCAAGTTCAAGGTACCTATAAATATGGGTAAGTCAAAAATATGCAATATTAGTCTAAAATTTTAAGAATTGGTTGCATTAATATTTTTTTAGGCTATACAATAAAGTGAAATAGTTGTGCAGTCAGTTTACATGTCAGAGATCTGATGATTTAATCAATGACCAGGGAAGGTTAAAAAAAAAGAAGTTGTTACTTTTCTATCTTTGATCCTGGGAATTGAACCCAGGGCCTTGTACATGCTAAGCATTGTGCATGAATTTGCATTTCTTTACATGTTAAGCACATGCTGTACCATGATGCTACAACCCAAGTCTATTAATTCTTTTTTTTTTTTTGGTGCTGGTAATCGAACTCGGGCCCTTGTGCTCGCAAGGCAAGCACTTTAACCGCTGAGCTAAATCCCCGGCCCCCCAAGTCTATTAATTTTTGCTGAATATGGAGTTTCCTTTCAAGGAGTTACACCCACATTATAAAAATATTGTTGGTGAAAAAAACTATATTAAAATTGTGTGTAAAAAAAAATAAAATAAAATTGTAGAGCTGTAGATATAGGAATAATGGGGGGATTTGGGGATATGGTTCAGTGGCAGCACTTGCCTGGCATACATGAGGCCCTGGGTTCAATCTTTAGCACCACACACATAAAAAAAAATGGTTGATACTTTATGATTTGAAAATTTGAGAAATTACTTCTGTATTCTTGTACCTATCATACTTTGTTTTGGTTTTAGACCATTTTCTTTTTTTAACTCTAAACTGACTAATTATGAATCTAAGAACGTGGAGAATTTATTTATGATATACTGTTTTATTTATATGATTTATTTATGATATACAGGTAGAGAAAGAGAACAGTTAAATATTTGTAGTACTCTTGCTTCCCAAATTGTCAACTACTTGAGGGTGAAATTTCCTCACATAGCGGGAACAGCATTCTCTCCAGCTTCTTATTTCTTAGTTTCTTAGGAATTGTAGGGCTACTTCCTGAGTCCTCATCTACTTTATCTAGTGTCTACTGAAATAGGTTAGACAGTGTAAACACCCTGTGGTTTCCTTTCCTGCTGACTCCTCTGTAGTTCCTGCTGGCTCCCTAGAGTCAACAGTGTTTGCCAAGGTGCCCTGAACTCCAATCTTAGCCTCTAAAAATGCTGCTTCAAAAGAGAATGAAAAAGAAGACATTGACAAGAAAGTCTGGAGTATGAAAAAGGTCTCATTTTGAGGCCCAGATTCTGATCAGAGTACTGCTGTGGTTAGAGTGGCAAAAAAGTATTATTCAGTTGCAAAATACTGTAATACTTGATTTTTTTTTTTTTTCTTTTGGTTCCGGGGATCAAACTCAGGGCCCTGTGCTTGTGAGGCAAGCACTCTAACCACTGAGCTAAATCCCCAGCCCATACTTGAATTTAACATTTAATTCTTTTGGTGTAAGAAAGTGCTTTTCTTAACCAAAAGAAAGTGCTTTTCTTACACCAAAAGAAAATGCTTTTCCATAAGAACATGGATTTTTTTTTTTTTTTGGATTTTTTTTGTTAAAATTAACCAAAAAATTAATTTGTTGTCCCATGCCTATTTACTCATGCAGCATGAATTTGCATTTCTTTCAATTATTCTTCTGTGACCCCTTGGCATTCCTTTAGTAACCAGGATGTTTAGTATTCTATCCAATTGCCTGTTCCCCTTCCTGCTTCCTGTCTACAATTATCTGTCAAGTTTGTAACATTTGTTCCTTTCTTCAACAATATTCACTTATCCACTCTAGTATTTATTAGGATCCATTATAGAATCAGTATTTGTGTTAGACACTAGGAAGAAATAATTTTTAGACAAACGTATTTGTGGTCCATTAAGTTTATTAATATCAAAACATAATGCACTATAATGGAAGTTTATATGGAGAGCTGGGAAAGCAAAATGGTATGTGCAAATAACCTAGGAAAATCAAGAAAAGCCTAAACAACCAATTCTTTTAAGGTGTGGAAATAGGAATTTATTAGGCAGACAAGACTTTCTTTTTTTTTTTTTTTAAAGATAGGGTCTCTGTGTAGCCTAGGCTGGCTTACAACTCACAGTCCTACCTTAGCCTCCTGAATGCTGAGATCACAGGCATGCAGCACCTGACCTGGCTAGAGGGAGAGCTTTTAAAACAGGTGTGTCATTGTTGATACATAAATTTTAAGGTAACTCAGGCTTAATCTTCTTGTTTCACAGCCTGATAAATTTATTGTCGTGTTTTAGGGCTATTGGTATAATACGTTATCATCAATGGTCCCATCTAGATTTAATATCATTAATAGCATTGCTCTTATTTCTGTAGTTTAAAGCTAAATTCTACTGTGGGTTTTCATCTTCCCCCTTTTGGGAGGGATGGTTAATGCATGTAAGGCAAGCACACTGAGCTACCCCCTCATCCCCAAGTTTTTCATATTCTTAAAATTTACTGTCAATTCTAAGTATAACAAAGCCTAAGTATGGTATAATGTCCTTGTAGGGAAAGTGTTTGCATTTTATCATGTTATTTCATAGTGATTAGAGAAATGAGATATTTGGAGGGTTGGTTATACCTTCTTTAACTCAGCCTCCTTCAGTGAAAAGTTACATTTGTTACAATCTTGTCCAGTTACCTAGATACTTGCCTACTTCACTAACAGGAAATTCACTTTTCCCTGTAACCTAATTGGTTCTGAAATTGTCTGCTTTAATGTTAATACTTTTGAGGAAAGTAAATTGTAAGTAAACTTGAGAGATAAAATTTTTTAAAGTGCGTACTCTTTAATGATCATTTTAATAAACTAGAAGTTTTAAGATACTAAATCTCCCCTATGATGAATGTTATCACTATGTATATCTAAAAGGTACCATTAAAATAAAATTTAAAAAAAAGATTCTCAGTCTCTTTTAGCTCTTGTTAGCAGTCTTCCTTTTACTGAACCAAATGCTTTGACTGTTTTGTGTTTAGTTGTGTGTGAAAGACAATGTTCATTTGAATCTTGTCCCTTACCTGAAATACGCTTCATAATTTAGATTATCTGTTAGATTAAAATATATACCTTCAATTATTTTTACATAAATGTCTTCTGTTTAGATATCTTACCATGGATGAAACACGCAAATTGTTACTTTTGCTGGAATCTGATCCTAAGGCTTGTTCTCTGCCATTAGTGGGAATGTAAGTATTGTATTATGAAAACCTTTCAGCCAAATACATATCCAAGTACATATGAAAGGCACATGATTACCTATGAATATATAGATAATCTTATCAAGGCACAAAACCACTATTTTAATTTTATTTTAACAGTAAAATCAGCTGAAAGAAGGTTTTTTCCCCAATCTTAGGAAAAAATTCCAAAAAAAAGAAAGAAAACTCCAGTGTATACAACAGATAAAATTCAATTCTTCCTGTTGAAGTTGAAGGCTT